>JAAHCF010000550.1:0-25841 GCA_038367545.1 Beauveria asiatica | reverse complement strand
AAAAAAAAAAAAAAAAAAAAAAAAGGTTCTCGACATGGCCAACCATCCCACCTTTGACGCAACGCACTCGTCAGGGCGCACCTGACCCTTTCTGTCATCATCGCCACCCACCCGTAGCAAGGCAAATGCGAGATCCTGTCCCATCTCTGCTGCTCGTGTGATGTGCCACGTCGACAAAAAAGCCAGCCTCCCCCCCCCGGGGGGGCACGAGCCATGTTCTCGCGATGGCTGTGGCAAAGGGGGGGCGACAGCGCCTGTGCCACACGGGAGCGCATGTTTTTGGATCCCTTTGATGAGGCGGCATTGCATTGCATTTTCATGTTTAATGCTCAACTGCTGTCCGTCCAACTGCCCAGCTTCGGCAGCCATGTCATACCACCAACTTGCCCAGCTTGCAGACAATATCCCCGCGGCTTGCAGCAACATCACCCCCGACCTGCAGTCATATCCCGCCCGCGCCCGCCCCTCCCACCAACCAAAGACTCGGAGGCTCTCGGCAAAAAAGCTGTCCGAGTTGTCCCACATCCGGCTCCCATTTTGGTGCTACCTCTCCTGGTGGCAAGCAGCGAGACTGGGCGGAAATGGAGACTTTAGGTCCTGCGTGTAGGGTGACAGTGCAGGTGGCAGTAGCGAATCCGTCATCTCGGAGCCTCTCCAAGATGCTTGCAAAAAGGCGCAGGTTATTTGGGGCTCATTACTGGGTCTCTTCATGCAACTAGGGTCAATTCATGTCCTGAAGAGGGTCGTTTTCCCGTTGATTGACCGATGGAAGACGCCGAGCCGCCAAGAATGAAAACACGATACTCAATACGCCCGAGCTTCTTGACTGCCGGACTCGGCATCTATTTGCGCAACTCTCCTCTTGACCTGTCCCATCTATAGTAAAGTATCGTAATGTCTCACTAGTGACATGTTATCGCTGGCTGCTTTCCAAGTTTGCTACCGTATGCGCTGCTGATGCGTAAAGTGTTGAAGCTTAGCCTGATACCTGTAGCGTACGTTTTACTTTGTTGCCCAAGGTACAGGCACAACTCTGGATTAAAACCTGTCTCTTATAGTGTTTGAGACTTTTTTGCTGGAAATCTTAATCTTGTCTGCGTTCTATTCACATGTACGGCACGATGTTTAGCATTCACCTGAGCAAACTCTATCGTTGAATCTCAGCCTAGATCTATCGATAATGTTGCAGTGGCCCATAACACGAGAACGAAGATCTGCAAACTCTCCCCATGAGGTCTCTCGTTCAGTAGGAGCAACCGGCGATACTGCCAAGGTCGGCGTCCTTGCATCAGCGACATTGAGCTACGTGGACTTGATCCAAGTAGTCGCAGGGCTTGATGAGCTTGTGTCCTGTCATGAGTGGCCTTTCCGTCAAAGCCGCTATGAAACTTGCGTTATACCACTACTGTCATTGCTACAACGGCTTGCTTGTCAGCCACGGGCTCTGTTACACAACTGTTAATACGCGAGTCTCGCTCTGGGTTAATTTATCAGTCTAACAACATCGACTAATATCTCCAAAATGGTCTCTGGATCTACAAGTTTCCTCGACTGCACAGAGTTTTGCTGTATCCGCTGTAGTCAAAGTAAATCGGAACGTCGTCGGTACATGAGACAAAGTCCTTGGAAATCTCCCGCGAGGGCATCACATGTGTAGTTGGAACGTGACGCTCGTGACCTCATGAATCTCAATCTTGTCAAACTTTGTATTGATGGTCTTGCCAGCCTCCAAGGAATTAGTCCAGACTCCGGGGTAAAGTAACAGTAGTCCGGCGCAGTCCCCGTATTTCCGGCCGCCGTCGATCGGCCCCACACCATCGTCGGCTCTGCCGGAAGCAGAAGTAGAGTTCACCGGAGATGGACAAGTGAAATCGACGACCTTCTACCGTAGCGTATCTGATGAGAAATCAAGGAGTAAATAGATCGGTCGCAAAGGGCCCAATCGCGAAAGCTCCCCAGGCGGGTGATGGCTAGTTCGACGTCTGGGGCCTATTTACTATACACCAACTAGTTTTCGAGGCTATTCCTCACTGCCATCAGGAAAAACGGGAAGCCCACTCCGGACAGTTTCGGCCGGTTATTTTGCCTCTGTTTTGCCGCTTGGATGAATATGACATGTCGAGGTCTACTGTCAACGACGAGCCTTTTGGAATGCCGTCTTGATGCGGATTGTGTATGCGGAACCTAGCCTCGCCGGCAATTGTTGACATGGCTCAAAGGTGACACGCGGCGAGACTATTGAGGAGGAGCTAAATCCTTTGCGTGGTTTCTTTTGTTGTACTCGGCGGACAATCTCTGGGCGTGCGAGATATTCGATGAGAGTTGGACGTGGGCTATTGGCAAACGATGAAGTCTGCATGCCTGGTGGTGCTTCCGAAGCTGACCGGTTCCTAATGTTGAACGGTATTTTTATGTTGCTCTGTTTAATTACACTGAGGGAAGAATGCTTTAGGTAACTGTCCTCGCGACTTGGTCTACAAATGTCTGCAAATGGATCATCGCAGCACTTGTCATGTGATGCCTATACGACGTGACTTGGATTTGAGCCAGAACAGAGAGACCATGGAGGCTGTTCGGAGCTTCGTCCTCACTGATTGTGCTGTATCGGTAGACGCAAGAGCTATTATATATTCATTGAAATGGGGCAATGTGTGCTACGCTGTCCGAATAGCCATACATCTCGAACCAACTTCAAGAGGCCTGTCTGCCACTCCTGCACAAGAGAAAGCAGTCGCTGACCAGCAGCCAAAAGGACAAGTGCTCTATACGAAAGATTTGCTAGTTGCAGAAGAAGCAAATCATCGACTTTACTTTGCCGGCCACGGCTCAACCGTGAGCTTGGCCCATATCCCCTTCCATCTCGCCGCCTTCTTGTCGTAGTCTTCCTTGAGCCCGAGCACCGCATTCGGCCTCGCAATCATGTTGAAATAGTCTGACAAGCCCCTCGGGGCGTAAACAGACCACGAGCAGCCTCCATCCTCGTCCGGCCGTATCCCAATCATGGCCGTCGTCGAGATCCAAGAGTCGATGCCCGCCTCGACACTCGCGTGCGGCGCGCACTTTACCCCGTACTTGCTCTCGTACCACAGATGGACGCGCGCCTGGTTGCGTATTTCAATCTCGACCCCGGGCATGTCCGAGAACAGCGCCCGGGCCCGTCGTATGTGCGCGTCCTCGGCGTCCCACGAGAGGTCGCCGTCGTCGTGGTAGACGACGTCGTAGTCGGAGATGCCAGTGTCGGGCGCCATCTCCGACACGTGGTTCCATATCGTCTGGGACACGGCGCCGGCTGCCAGGTACCAGTTTGGTAGGTTCAGGGTCGCGACGCGCTCAAGGACCGTGACGAGCGTCTTGTTTGTGGAGAGGATGGCGCGGAGACGGGTGAGTTGCTGGTCGAGGGGGAGCTGCGCGGGGTTGGTGTGATGTACAGTTGCCATCTTGACTGCATACGCGTGTCGAAGTCGGAATATCGCGTTGGGAGAGGGGAAAGATGATTGAAAAGCGGCATGTTGAGCTTGCCAGCCTTGTTTGCCTGTGCGGGGTACATGGAGAAGGTCCAAGTAAAGTCCATCACCACATGTAAAGCACAGTGCATACGACAGCCTGCTTGCACCGTATTTGATGATATCTAGAAGATTTTCACAAAAATACATAAATCGAAAATTTGACATCATTTCCGAGAATATTCTATTGCGGGAGACTCCCCAATCACATACATGCCGGCGCAAGCCGTACAATTACGGGAAAAGTCCTGCCAACCATTTGCTAAACCCAAAATCCTCATCATTCCATTGAGATGGCTTCTCGTTGGCAAAAGCGTTCATACAGCACCTCAGCCTTTAGACATGGCAGTTGCCTTCCAGGAATTGGCACTCATCCAGCAGACCTGGCCGTGATACCTTGCGGAAGCGAGTCTCTGCTCCTTGGTCGTTGAGGAGCGCAACCGCAAACACATCCCTGTTGGCCTTGTTACCGACTGTTTGAAGGATCGCCTTGTTCAAAGTCGGTTTGCTGGCATCTGTAAAAGTGTCACCGAGCACAAAGTTCTTGTTGGCCTCCCTCCGAGGAGAGGACCTGCGGGTGCTGCTCGAGGGACCTGCCCTTGCTCTGTCGTCGTCGGTTGCTACGCTTTACGAGATGACGGGTGAATGCACTCAGACTCGCGTGAATAAAGTACCATGCAGTTGGTGTTGATCAGGGCGGTAAAGGTATCGAAAGACGGGCCTTGTGCAGCTTTGTTGGGAGCTGGGTGGCGTTGCCAAGCCGTTGACAAGCCGCAGATGAAGTGGCAGTAGAGGTCACTTGAGTTATCGTGGCTGCTTAATATCGGCCTACGCAAAGGAACCTTTGAAATACTCATGACACACAGCTACCACTTGGCGGGGGCATGTGTGCTTCTTCAGAATGACACGTCTGGTATGCTGGGTACCCATGCAGCTACACTGTGTGATGATTCTTTAAATTCGCTCAGGTTGATCAGTAATGGGCAGAATAATCTCCTATTACAAACGCAGCCTCATTCACACGGTTGCTTCACCCGTCCCAGCGCTACATTGAGGGAGAGAGCTATTCAATATAAAACCACAGGCGGATATGATGAGACACGATGGTGCGTCCGCATGCTTCTGATTAACCCCGGGAGCCACTGTACATAGGGCAGATGCCCATTTCTGTAATCTGTACTCTCGTGAACCCAACAACGGAACGTGTTTATGCTATTTTCTCCAAGAATGCCCCCTTTCAAGTTCTGTGTCATTGCCGGCGCTCTGGCTACTGCCCTCGCTCGTGCTACTGGCGGACAGGCACAGGTTGTCTTGAGCACCGACGAGTCCCCCGTCCAGCACCCTCCGGTCCCCGTTGACCGTCCAGCCCCCGAAAAAGCGCGCGAGTGCTTTGTTGACGGCTGCTTCATACACATCATGACCGTCAAGCCCACCGCCCATGTGATTCTGGCGCAAGTGCAAGTGCTTGAGCAAGACGCCGCGAGCCCCGACGACCAAGACGACTCCGACGCCGCCTTGCGCTCTGTCGCCGGCCTTGTTGGTGGCGACGACAAGCACAGAAAGTACTACAACAGGCTGAAAGCCCAGTATGACGCTGTCATGAGATCGAAAGAGGGGGAGCACGCCAAGGACGACCCTTCTGACTGACCCTGTCAAGATTTGCGCCGCGCGGCTGCCGAGCGGGTTTCTCTCGTCAGGCTGTGACCGGCATGTGCATCATTTGTACGCGTGACCGGTGCTGCCCATCTTGCTACTCTATCAAAACCCCATGTCATTGGCAAAAGTCGTACCGGCCCTCCCGCATGTGGTCGGAACGTGGTATGTGTTTATTTCATCATGTATGTAAGTAGCCTGTTACAACAGTTGTGGTTTGGTTTGTAAATGGTGCACAGGTTACACAAGTGGGAATTACGATTTATTCAAGTCCTCAACAACAATGTATGATGTGCATGTTAAATCTCATACGTGTCTAGACTTACAACTTTGGTGAGAGCGGTTTTCGCTCGCCGCTTCCTTTGACAATCTCATCATCCTTGTAGTCTGGATTAAACACAACGTCGTTGAGCGGGTTTAGCCGGTGCGCTCGGTAAAAGAGATCCTGGTACACATTTCCATCATAGCGACCAAGCGCGCTGCAACGAGTCAGGTCCCGCATCGATCTGCGTCGCGGAAAAGGGAAACAAGGCCTGCTTACCTGTCCAGCAGATAGTCGGGAATCTTCCAGGCGTCGACGAGCTTGACGGCGTGCGGGCGGATGCGTGCAAGCAGAGCCTGTATTCTCTCGGGAAGCGCATCGAGATCTCTGGAGGATGTCGCGCCGCAGCGGAGAACTGGGACCTGGTCAGGAGGCTATTTCTGCCGGTCGTCGGTATCGGAGACTCACATTCGTAGCTCTCGGCTTGGATGGTGGTGTAGGCAAAGAGCCTGTAAAGGTCAAACACTATCTCCTTAGTCTCGTGGGCAAGATCGTCGGAGGAAGTGAGTGTTGTCAAGAATGAAGAGACCATGATGGATTGCGAGTGCGCTGTTGATACGTCAGTACAGCTTAGAATGCGTACAATCCAGTAGAGTAACCATACCGTGACTGAGCTTATGAAACTGAATTAGCAAGTCGTTGTGTCTCTTTTTCTGAATGACTCGCGCCTCGTAGCAATCATATGTCTGTACGAATCAGTACTCGTGATTGGCAAACCGTTTTTCCGGACACCATACCATGGAAGACGCTCGCCACTTGAAGCTCTCTTCGATATCGGAGTCGCTTTTGAGAATGTCAAACGTCCTGCCCTTGTCTTTCTGACAAAGAAACGTCTTCAACTGCGCGTCTATCTGGTCCGTGGGCGGCTCATTCCGAGACTTGGCCGCCGCCGTCATTCTCTTGATCAGAAACGACGACGTCTGCTGCGTAATCATCCAGTTGTCGCCTTCCAGGATGGGCTTTGCCTGGTAATCCTTTTGCATCTCCACCAGCCCGCTGCCGCTGCCGTAGCCGTGTCCGCCCATCGCTCTGCGGCACGTTTCGATGCCGGCATTCGTAATCTCGGTGCTCAGACTCTTGAGCCCGGACGAGTTGCTGTGCATGACGGCGAGGCCCTCGAGGTTGCCCTTTTCGACCTCGCCGCGCGTCCTGGCGTAGTCCTGGCGCATGACCTTGCCCGTGTACTGGAGGGCAAAGGCCGCAGCCAGCAGAGGAAACAGACGGACCTGCACGGTGGGATAGTCGAGGACCTGCAGCTCGGCGCTGCTTGGGTCCTTGGAGTCCTTGTCTCTGAATTGCTGGCGAATGGCAGTATATCGTATGGAAATGGTGACGGCGCGTGCCAGATGGGTGCCAGCTTCTTCGACGAGCATAGTCCTGATGGACGTCATTGTTCCGTAGGCCAGAGCCGGATTTGGAGACTTGGAAAAGACGCCTGTTTCTGGGTCTAGCTGAACATAACGCGAGAGCAGTGCCGAGTGTGGAATCCTGAATACCATGTAAGTCGATGCCTTGGTTTTGAAAGGATATCCTTACCTGAACTGGTTGAAGAGCATGTAACCATTGTCCATGGACGTGAAGCCAATCTTGACGCCAATATCACCGATGACGACACCCTCGAGCGGCAAATGCGTCTTCAAGTCTCGAATCTGCGCAATAAACGCCTGCGGCCCATGCGATATATACTGGCCCTCCCGCTGGGGATCCGGCACCATCAGCTGCGCCATCAAGATGGCATGATTCGCCGTCCTGCCCAGCGAGCCGTTCCACCACTTGGCCGCCGTCAGCGTCGGGCTGTGCACCACAAACTCCCTGGCGGCCGGGTCCCAGCGCGCCTCGAGCTCGACGCCGCGCACGTTGCTGCCGTGGCCGAGCTCCGTCTGCGAGTACGCGCCGGCCACCTCCCAGGCGTCGATCCGGGGCATCCAGTACGCCCGCTGCGCGTCGCTCGACTGCTCCTCGACCGTGGTCCGGAACATGCCCACGTGCAGCCGGTACGGGCTCTGCTCGCCCACGAGGTACGCCGCCATGTGGTAGTCGTCCATGTCCCAGCCGTGCCGCTCCTGCAGCCGCCGCATCAGCTTGCCGCGGGCCAGGCCGAGCTTGACGCGCTCCACGCGGGACAGCTGCTGCTGGCGCGACTTGTCCAGCAGGGGCTCCCGCTCTACGGCGCGGAGCACGCGCGCCTGGCGCTCGAGGAAGCCCGTGCCCGCAAAGATGTGCTTGCCCAGCGCGTCGACGTCGACGGGCGACTGGCGACGCTCCCTTTCCAGGAGCCATGAGCCGCTGGGCTCCTTGGGCTTGAGGGTATCCGGAAACGACATTTTGGGTGTCGGTTTTCGCGCAGCAATCAAATCGGGGGCTCGTCGGCAATAAAGATCAACAGATGCCAAGAGCGATTTGAAGACCAGAAGCGAGGGGCTGCGATAGGTTTATAAAGAGGCGATGGAGATTGGTTGCGTGAGATGAAACGGCGACTGATCCGGTGGTGGCCAGCGCTGCAAGTCGGCATCTACATACCTCTAGTACTTATGTGACGCCAGCCGGCGCCTTTGCCGAGGCACGGAGTGGGAGACTAGAAACCCCGCGGAGGTGCCAACAGGGTGCAGTACATCAATTAAATCCGCCAAGTATTACGAAAAAGTCCTGTTATTCTTTTGTTTAATACGGGAGTATACATATCTCGAAAATGGACAGATTCACCGTCATTTCGAACGGTGGACGGTTTTCGAGAGTGGACGGCCCGGGTGGATGACGTATCCACGCACTTACAACACCACGTTGGGCATATTTCAACTTCTAGGAAGAGTTTCTGACCGAAGCTGAATTGTAATACCGAGCAATGAAATGAAAAGCACGAATAGAAGGATGTACGGATATAGCACTTCGATAGCCCTCCAATGGGCTCAACTAATGGTGATTACTGTCTTGACACTCACTTTGAACTGCTCTTTGTTTGTCAAGGACCCCCGGCAAGCATTAGGAGGGATTCTTGTAGCTTTTCCACTGTTAGAAAGGCCCAATTTACGTGTTACAGGTGCCCTTGGCTCCGAATGCATACTGCTGGAAGCGTGGTCTCCCGTCGAAGAGTCAGGCACAGCGTAACGATGACTGGTGGTGCGCAGAGGGAGGATGGAATGAACAAGCTGGATGATGGTGTAAATATACTTTAGCAATCAATAAGCTGACCTGCAATGCTATCTCGTCATAAAAATTGGCAAGATACAAAAATGCTCGCGAAGCGTGCGACTGTCGTCGAACGGGCGGTGTCTCGCTTTTGGGAAGAAGAAATCTATCACGACAAAAGCCCACTATAAAACTATTTCAGGAGAAGCTCAAAAGTACAATCACCCCAATCGCTAGTTTGGCACCCTAACGTTCTCTTATATAAGCTTGAACTCAATTACATCCTGGGTATATTGAAAGCTTTATTGCTTCCTCATGACGGCACCATTGACAAGCTCACAGGAAAACGGGTTCCCTAATCAAAGAAGCTTAAAGTTTCAAATCTTCCAGACAGGCCATCGTATGCAATTATTTAACCGCTCTTGTATTCAATATTATCAAGTCCCGCCATGATGTGCTCGCATGGCCAGCGTAAGTCTAGCCAGTACCCTATCATCCTGGTTTACCATCTACGGCGAGGCAATTGACACGTCTTGGATGACAGAGTGGCTTGGTACCACGCAGTTGATAAATTTGGCTATAGTAAACTTATACTTGATACATACCAGCACAGTTGCGCTCCTTATCGTTGAGTCAATTGCGACAACTATACTTTCTCGACATGTGCTAGGCCTTGAAGCAGTCCGGCGAGCTGACACTGTAGTGAGGGACGTGAGCTTTATCCAGCTTCCGACCAAGTCTACCATTCATTCTTGTATCCATTCCAGATCTGCATAGTCAAAGTGAAAGACTCGACCTGAAAAGTCTTGCTCGAGATGCATGCTGGTATAGGTTAGGTGAGGCGGTCAGGACGCCATCTCCTGCATAAACCCCCCTAAGGGTAGCAACCTGACTTGAAGCGGCCTAATGTATGTATTCGAATGAAATGCCTATAAATTTGTGTTTTAAACATATGAATATCTTTACTATTTTGCCGTTTACACGAAAACTCGCATGCGCTCTATCGAAGATGCTTGTCAGGCTTGACCAGCTCTCATCACCACCATATGAGCAAATCGTCACGAGCTCGAAACCTTAATATACCCCATTTCGAACCATCAAGACCCTGCCGTGATATATTGATCAAGTCACAATAAAAAACGCCCGCCGGGCGTCTGCCACGGCCGAGATTTCGGGACATCCGGGCCCCACTTTGTACATCTCACCTCAGCATTTCTCAACTTTTTGCCTAATCTAGAAATTCTCGCATTGCTTGCCAGTTTTTGTGAAAACAGCATTGAGAAATACATGTGCATGCCACCTGGAGCTACATGTGCCTTTTTTTTTTTTTTTGGGATTGTGGGTTCAGCAACAATGTGATGCAAGCCGGTACTGTGACGACACTGCTTGATCGGGAAACACTCTAAATTTAGGGCTGCTGGGGGAACCTGCGCGGCGGAGATCTGGGGCCAAATGTCTCACTGCTGCTATCCGTCACCGATGCATCGTTCTCGGGTCTTGATGATTGAATCTATTTTGCAAAAGCTGTTGGCTGGTGCGGGGCCAACTATAAGCAAGCACCATGCTATGTACTTTTCGTAGCAAATCTATATACATATCATCGCCATCCAAGCAAATGATGAGCGGGAAACAAGAAACGCCATGCAAAATGGTCTAATGCGGACCTCCGAAGAACATGCCCAGGTCGAAAACCGTGGGATGATGTATGCTTGGCAGTGTAGAAGAAGAAGAAGAAAAAAAACACCGTGGTTTGTTGAATGCGGCAAAAACGATTACGCCATAAAGAAGCGCAAGACGGCGAACAGGGTCACGAGACTCAGGACGACCCAGATGAAAAGGCGAACCAGGACATTGTACGTCTGCGCCCAGTTGCGGGCCGTTGAGCGTGCGACAAAGTTGACGTTGTCGTTGACATTGGGGAACGGCGTCTCCTTGGGCACGGCCACGTCGAGAAACTCGCAAAGCGGCCCCCAGCCGTCAGTGACACGGAACTCGAGGAGATTCTCCTTGGGTACGAGGCTGCGCACCTCGGCGTAGTGGCGCTCGAAAATTGCCTTGCCGCGGTTGGGAAAGTCGCCCTCGAAGAAGGTGTCGAAAAACTTCTTGAGCATCGGGTAGTACTGGCCGGCTGCCCAGTCAAAGTAGGAGAGCCAGCGCAGATGCCGGTCGGTCACGCGCCAGTATACCGTCTTCATCGTCGAGGCGTGCCACGAGTGTACATCGCGGTTTGTGAGGACAACCTTGGCCTCCGGGTAGGCCTCGATGAGTTCCTTGGCAAAGGCGATGCTGGGCCAGTCGCAGACGGCCTGGCAGTGACCGAGAAGCTGATCCCATTCGGCGCGCGTGAATTTGGGTCCTTTCCCGTCATATTTAGCTGTCAAGGCGTCCATCCACATGAGAGCGTCTGAGGGATTCTCAATGGAGCAATTCATCATGTGGTACGTGTCGACGTAGCCGAGTCGCTTCATAGCGGCGCGCATAGCTGGTATATTGTTAGCTGGACTGTTCAAGATTCAAGATCAATTACATACAAGCAGTACCGGTTCGTCCTAGTCCCAGGATGAGGACTCTCATGGGCACAATGCGCCGGCAGTTTTGACGGTTGATATCAGTGTCATTGGTAAAGATGTCGGTGGACGGCCGAGGTTTGTACTGGGCCGAAAAGGACATTGCGACTGATGTCGACGACGAGCCGTGTTGAATCTAACGGGCTCGGTACGGGCTCGGTGTCGTGTGTGGCAGACAAAGGCGACAAGTGGGCGCCTTTGGTCGTGGCTATGAGCGATGCAGAGGACAATGCAATAGCAACGTCACAATTGCAAATAATATACAGAAACAAAGTATATCGTGCTCTGCAAGGTGACTCGTCTTCAGGTGAACAGTCGAATACAATGGGCAGGACAGATGGGATGTTACGCGGCAGCAACGTCCAAGACAGGCAGGGCCAATTGTTGAGAGGAAGAGATGAAAACGAGTGAAACGCCCAGCCAGGAGAGAAAAATATCGGAGAGCGCAAAAGCAATGTCGAGGTCCGAGTCAAGGAGGCAACAAGGAAGGGGGGGTCTGTGGATAATAAAGCTTTGGAGCTTGGCTGATGGTCAAGGAACGGCGGGCAACGGTTTAACACGTTAGACTGGGAGAGGACGATCCCGGGAGCCATGACCGAAACCTTTGCCTTCTTTGGCCGTCGCTACAAGGCCCCAGGAGATGGCCCGGCGGCGCCAGGGACCAGGCCAGGACGAGGTCGACCAGCGCGCAAGCGGGACATGCGGGAGCACCAAAGCACCTACAGTGCCAAAAAGTATGGAGTCATTCGGTACTTGATGCTAACCAAAGAACCACAGGCGACCCACTAACCATGGCGTTTTATTTGGATTTTGGCGTGCAAGCGTGGAGTGCTCGTAGTGATGGTGTGGGTGGTGGACCTAAAAGTGAGCTTGAGCTTGAACCAATATGGCGCCGTGCCGTGATGGCCAGTTGTCGCGTAAAAGCCAGGCGAGGGAGAGCAGGAGAAAGGTGACTACGGATGATGAACGCCCATTGCTTGAGCGCGCATAATGGCGCATCCGTGTTGTACTGTCGCCTACTTGATCCTTCCATTTGTGCGTTACTGTCATGTTGCACAACAGCTGAAAAGGAGGGCTGCCTGCATTGGACGTCGCATATAAGGTTGATGGCTGTGCACCAAGGCGGACCATGAGTCCATGACACACGGCGAGCCCGCCAGTCTGGTTGCTCGCTTGTCGTAGGCGACTGGCATGGTGCACTGCGTCACGGGTGTCGCAGGTCCCCGACGACTCTGTCCATGCGTTGAGAGCCAGGGCCAGCGGCGCAAATATTTATTGATTAGCAGGCGTTTTATTTGCCATGGTCTGGGGCCGCGGAACCTGCATCTCGGCGTTGTGGGCGTTGGTGAACGCGGTCCTGGAGCTGGAAGACTGGTAATGAGTAATCGGCTGGCTCAAAATTCGAGTTGCGAAGACGAACTAACTATGAATGTGGACTGAAAGAAAACGGGGTGCAGACGGTAGCGCCGCGGATCTCTACTTACATGCAAAGCCAAGCAACGACGGCCATGCGTCTGTGGAACCTGGTGTGCGACAGAGCGACTCGATGCGGACCCTCGGGGGTTTGGGGTAAATAGCAAAGATTGTGTGAAGATGAAGCTGGAGAGAGTTGGTGGAGATGTCTTACATGGTTAGAGACGATGATGAAGTTTGGTGATGGAGTTTGCCAGCTGGCAGACGTGCGTTTGCATCAAGTCGCTGTAGCCAGCTGGCAGCTGGCAGCTGGCGGCCGGCAGCCTAGCCTGTCCATGAACCAAGGCCATTTTAGGTAGGTAATGGGGTAAAGTCTGCTGAGTGTGGTCAACTTATAGTGGCGATACAATGAAAATGGTGGAGTTATAGTGAGGCTATAGCGGGGCACGCCTAAAAAATTGGGAAGGTAGGTACTGTAACTAGCGCTGATAGACGCAGTGGTAGGGCTCTGACTAAATTTTGACAGTCTTCAACCTACGACGGTATGTAGGTACACGCTGTCCTCGCTTTCCTCGCACTAAATAACCAACTGCCTCGAGTATTTATAGTAGGTAGGTAGGTACCTACCTACCTAATTGACTATTGACCAAGGTACCTCACTTGCCAAGGTAGGTAGCTGTGCAGTTAGGCAGGCACCAGGTAAAACAATGAGTCAGGCTTCATCATCACACCAACTACCTACTTGACCACCATTTCCCTCACGACCAGCATCATCTCGACCTACCAAAGCCTGCTCACACACCCATAGACCGAAGCCGCTACTGCATGCTGCGTCACGCATCGGCTCCGACCGTTTCACCGTGTCTTGCGCCAACCATGACTCTGGGCAGGTATTACTGTTCTTCACACCACATGGTCCGGCTCAAGTGCCGAAGACGCCCGTTTAGACTTGTGCAGACTTTTTATTGATATCCTCCCAACCTCCAACAGGCATCCACCATCAAAATTTCCGATGCCACTTATCCACGCGGTCTTGGCGGTGATTGACAAGTAATAACTAGTTGGACGACTGAAAAATTCGACAGTTCTGCTGGTCTCAAGGAGCTAACAGCACGGAATTCTCCGGATGAACCTGTCTAGCAACCACCCAAGCCACTTGTCGTGGGCGCTGGCCCATCAGAGCAAACTCTATTATCCGACATCTCCGCTGCCTCGGCCGCTATCACGCCTCAACAGTTTCTTTTATTAAAGTTGTCGCCATCATGGCTGTACGTCCAATAGCACAATCGTCCGTCGTCTGTTTCGTTTCCGCAATCGTTATTGCCCGTGCGCCTCCGAACCCGCACGACCTCTTCATCTCTAATACTTCATCGACAATTGTATATCGAAGTGTGGCTCTTGCCCAGTCCGTCGCGGTCCCACCAATATGCACTGCAACACTGCTGCCCATCGCCGTTGAACAAGGCAAAACTCTATTTTTTATTTTTATTTTTTTCTTGATTCCCACGTGCGGTCGACGACTCGCCGGCCTGCAGTGCAGAGAGTTAACTCTTCTAGAAAATGATTATCCAGTCCCATATCAACATGGGCATACCTAGACCACGTTTCCCCACGGACATGTCCCCGCGACTTTTGACCAAGGGTGTTTTCGAACAGTCTTTCAAAGGGATCCAAGTTGGCCGAGAGCTAGCGTGGGCTTGAAATGGTGTCGGCCGCAAAGCCTCTGGAAACCGTCACACATTGGCGGCTCACTAAGCCAAGGTTCTCAATCTAAGCACTGAAATCCTGAATCCCGCCACTATTATTATGCAGCTAGAATTGAGACTGCTTGCATTTGCATGGACTCTTCATCCTTGGCGGCATCAGCGTTGGCATCGAATTTCCACGCAAGGAGCCATCTGCCTTTCCCTGCTACGGGTTCGGAGGACATTCGGGATGCTTCAAATTAAAATTGGCTCCATAGTCAAGGCCTGACGATCCAACAGCCTAACAGTCTCACCAAGCGGTATGACATCAGCTCGGCCTGTGAGCTTATCCAGTCCTATTGTCAACATTGGCTGAAATGCGTGTTATGTTGCCAAGGTATAGCCACGAACCAGCCAGCGAATTACCTGTATATACAAGGCAAGTATTTATTACATGCACCACTTCGCTCAACAATCTCGACAACCTTGTACCCTTGTTTCCGACCGTGTTTCGCGCCGCTTGATCCGACTTGCATCGCCCTGCAGCATCTACGGTGAGTCGGTGACACCAGCCTGCGGTAGCCACCATGCATGCATGATGATGAGCAGGCGTGGTTCTAGTATTGCTACTGTTCTGCTGACACGAGCTTCCACAGAGTTTTTCAACAAGAATTATTTCTACTTTATCTATAACTGTCTTGAAGAGTAAAACGTCAACAAAATCGACCTTCACAGCCCTGTAATGGTCGACCTTGCCTCACAATCAGTCCACCAGACATGTATGGGACAAGTCCCTGAGACGGACAATGCCGCGGGCCACGCGTCGGAAATGATTTGGACGCACAGTTTTCGCTGACTACCAAGCACAGTGGCAGATGATGCAGCATGCACTTGTGCAAATCAACTGCGTGGGAACTTTTATTGCTGCGAAATATTGAATAAACGATATATCACCCGTCGCATCAGCCTCGAAAACGGACGCACAGTGACGTCTGTCGGAGCAATGCATTTGCGCGATTACTCGCTGCCATTCTTTATATCCTTCGGGCCACAAGTACATGCTGAGGCTGTAGCTGTAACTGGCCCAGCTTTTGCGCCATTGACGACATAATTCTATAGTTTGCGTTTGCAAAATGACGACGACTCGGATCTGGTGCGAAATCTCGTTAGCCGCACCATATTTTTGGGTGCGAGGCGATTCGGTCGGTGTTAGTAATGAACGGAAGCGGAAGCCACCCTCCAATGTGAGGAAACTCGAAAGACAAGCTATAATACACGAGACAAACGAACACTGCTCCATGGATATGTGAAACTTTGTCTTGTCGAGCCGAAAATGTGCGGGCACCTCGAACCAGATGACAAGATGCCACCGATATCTCGCTGGCCGTAGCGGACACCCCCTCGGCGTGATAATACTGGATTGGAACGCCACATCGGAATTATGGTGGGCTTATCTCTGTGCGACACGGCTTCCGATTGATGCGCCCTGTAGCAGGGTCTCGTAGCCGGGGCGGGAGACGAACTGTTCTCAGAGCCGTTGTCAGCAGACAAGAAGGGTTTAATCATTATCCAGAAATGTAAGTTGGCCGATTGCGTCTGCCTTGTATGCTTGTCAGCAGCGATGCTGACCGAGATGCTGCAGTAGGCGCCCGCCCAGTCGAGAGCCGGTTGAATCACCGCTTGTCAGAAAGCGCCACTCACCTTTGGTTCATGCACATGTAGTAATGGACAACTCAGCAGGACCAACGCAGAAGAAAGCCACCGAACAGGCTGAACGCCACCGCGAGAAGAATATTTTTTTCTAGAACCAGGTACTGTCTCTCGTTGCCACCTCTGATCATATCTGTCGCCTAACAAGGGACAAGGATGCAGGCACCTGCCAACTAGAGTCTGTGATCAGCATTTGCTTGAAACTCGTGTCTGGTCTCCTGTTTTCTTCTCCGCTGACCATGACAGTCTCGCTAAAACACCCCAGTTTGGTATTTCAGCCGTGACTGCGGCTGTGCACCATTGCTTTGCTCTGTTTCGTAGGCCCACCACCTGGACAGCACATCTGAGCCGTCGTTAGCTGCCGATGCCCTATTTATTCCTGAGCTGGCACATCTAGTTACGCAAGGTGGACGATGCATGCACTGAAGAAGGGAGTATGCGCCGCTGGCATTGTTACCTGCCCATGTGGGCAGCTGTGTCCCACCCCAGCTCGCGCATGGTGATGTTCGTCAGCGTGCTTGATGATGGGTAGAAGGTGTACAGTACGAGCGGACACTATGAGGGGGCCGGTACACGAGACATGTTTTGAGCGAATTTGGAGAACAAGCCACACCGGAATTCGCCCACGTTTGGCCGCTGAAATCGAGACGCCAAGTTGGGTGGCACAGCACTGGCAGACTGTGGCAGTATGCTTCTTGACTCGTCGCCCAGGGCTTTCAAGCTGAGAATAGGGGCCGTGCGATCTTGAGGCTTTCCGGTCCATCGTTTTTCTACACTGCGTCCATTTTCAAGGTAACCCTACGGGTTCTCCTATTTACTGCAGAGCAAAGGCCATCTACTAAGCTCTTTGCTTGAGGCTCTATCCTAGTTACCTACACGTATCGAGCACAGGTACGCAAAATGATGGCAGATGCGTTGCCATGACTTTTCCCTTTTCTCTTTGTTCTTTTCTCGTTTCGCATGTCCGCGGCTGCCTCCTGTGTACACCCTCATTTGCGAGAACCGCGCCGAAGACCGCCCTCTCAGTTTATTAGGCCGTCTCGGCCGTTCTGCTTCTCTGCAACTCGAACGACAATCGGTGCACCACTGAGCAATCCAGCGTCTTGGTACGCCCAGTTATGGAGCTGGGAGCTTGGCTCGGTATAGCGCCCAGGGTGGGTGACGGATCCCTGCCTGGAGCATGGGACCACTGGAAGCAGCTTTTTTTCTTGTCGACATGATGCAGCCAGTGATTTGAGTGTGGCCTGTGTGTCTTGTCAAATCTGGCCCGGCGTCTTGGCTGCCAGAAGCGGCTGCCCAAGGATGCATTGGGGAAAGTCTGCTGAGGACGCGGGATGAGACCCCACAGGGACAGTGCGCCGAGGCTCTTCTTTACGAGTTTGGGCTAATACAGCCCTGGTCATTCTTATTTCCAGCCTGTGGTTCTGAGTTGAATTGTCTCTGGTCAGTGAGACAGATGCATAGAGCGTCTCACTCACATGACTGACAGTGACACAAACTAGCCAACTTGGTTACTAGGGCTGGACAGTGACGTGTTGCCGTTGTATCACTACGATCCGCAACCCACAACCTGTTGGCACACGTAGCCGGCTCTTCGGATCACTTTTACTTGAAATCTATCGAACCCGAGCTAGTCTCGTCGTTTCTCGCATCTCTTGTCTTGGTTCCTTTTGATTTTTGATCTGTCAGCCGCTTCATGGTTTGAATTCTTTTTTCTGATCCACGCCTGCTCTAGGAGCAGCGCGGCGCCACACTAACAACTGGACAAGTTGCAAACTCGCTTATCGGCCTGCTTTGGCTGTTTCTCAGTCCGTTCTCGAATCTTTTCGTGACACATCGACATCATGTCTCGGAGCACAGCAGAAGAAAATGCCGAAAAGGAGCCACCGTCAAAGCCGGGTCCGGCGTCGTGGCTTTCGCTGCCGCGCAAGGACCAGCTACTCATTCTCTTCCTCTGCCGGCTCGTCGACTTTTTGCAGGTCGCCTCAATGCAAGCCTACGTCTTTTATCAACTCAAGTACATGGACGACTCGCTCTCAGATGCCAGCATTTCGAGACAGGCGGGCCTGCTGCAGGCGTGCTTCACGGGCGCTCAGGTCATGACGGCCATGCTTTGGGGCAAGGCCGCCGACGCGCACTGGTGCGGTCGCAAATGGGTTGTTGCCGTCGGGTTGGCCGGAACAGCGATAAGCTGTCTAGGCTACGGATTTGCGACGACCTTCTTTTGGGCGGCCTTCTGGAGAGCCTTTGGCGGCGCTGTAAATGGCACCGTTGGAGTCATGTAAGATGCGCGACAACCTTGTCGACGCCCGTCCAGGGTGCTAGGCTAACCAAGATGCTGCAGTCGCACCATGATCTCCGAAATCATCAAGGAAAAGAAATACCAGTCGCGCGCTTTCCTTATTCTTCCCATGAGCTTCAATATTGCTGGCATCTTGGGTCCATGTATGTGTGCCATATTTACCTGTTCCTACACTCTTGCGACTAACAAGCGATGCAGTCTTTGGCGGCATGCTCGCCTCGGCCAGCACAACGTTACCAGGCATCTTTGCGCCTGGCGCGATTCTCGGTTTTCGCTGGATACAGAAATATCCGTTTGCGCTGCCGAGTCTCATGAACGTGTTTGCGCTTTCTCTCGTCACAGCCATTGTGACGCTCTTTCTTGAAGAGGTGAGGCTTCATCATATCATGTACCTGTTTTGCTCTGTTTTGACGCGCACCAACTAACATGCATTAGACTTCACCCTCTAGACGAAATCTCCACGACCCGAGCCTTGCTGTTGGCCAACGCATCAAGCAGATTCTGTTTGGAGCAAAACCCAATGCTGGCTACTCACGCCTCACCACCGGCGAATCATGCGCGCTCCAAGAAATTACCGACAAGGAGGCGCTTACACTACAGCCGGCACTGCGAAGACGTCGCACAACACGTCGTCTCTCCTTCTCACGTATCTGGACATCAAACGTCATATTTACGCTCATCACCACCGCCTTTTACGACTTTCACCTCGGCGCCTTTGGCAACATTTGGTCGCTGTTCCTCTCCACCCCGCGCTACCTCTCAGACCCATCTGCAGCACCCGCGGCCTCGCTCGAGAAACGCAGTCTCCCGCTGCTCTTTACCGGCGGCCTGGGCATGCCGGCGCAGACCGTCGGCCTCGCCACCTCGTTTCTCGGTGTAATCGGCATGTGCTTGCAGCTGACGCTGTACCCGCCCGTGCAGGCGCAGCTCGGCACCACGCGGTCGTTTCGCTGGTTCCTCTTCCTTTTCCCCGTGTGCTACTTTGTCGTGCCGTACCTGGCCATCCTGCCGTCCTCGACTCCGGCGCCGGAGGCGGCCTCGGGCCCGCTCGTCTGGCTCGGCATCCTCCTTGTCCTGTTCCTCGCCGTGACGGCGCGCACATTCACACTGCCCGCGAGCATCATCATGCTGAACAACTGCAGTCCGCACCCGAGCGTGCTCGGCACGATCCACGGCCTTGGGCAGAGCGTGTCGGCGGGCTTTCGCACCGTGGGGCCCGTCGTTGGTGGCTGGTGGTACGGCTACGGTCTGGATATTGGCATGGTCGCCTGGGGATGGTGGGGGGTGGCCATTGTGTCGGCCATTGGATGCCTCACGGCGCTGCGCATGTACGAGGGGAGCGGCCACGAGGTGCGTCTAGAGGGGGAGGATGAGGAGCAACTATAATGGTCGTATGATTATGTGTAGAGAGAAATGTATATGGATAAACGCCAATAGATCTATAGAAGAAAGCACACACTTCATGACGGACATGCAACTTTTCATTCATCCAAAGGCACTGTTTAGTATGTTAGTATAATGTAACGCTCAACGTCCCAACGCCTGTGCTTCCCATCTGATTACCGCCTCATTGCAGGAGAGATTTTCAGTACTCACCCATAGCCTTCCTGATCGTAATCCTCGACCACCTCGACGCCCTTTCTCGCGGACGGATTCGTTGCGTGGATGCAGCTTTCGAGCCTATCCAGCGTCATGGCGTAGCCCTTGCGGTCGCACCACATACGCGCCATCTTGACCGAATTCTGGATCTCGCGGCCGTTGAGCTGCCAGACGCTCAGTTCGTTAATGTCCGCCTCGCTCAGCGTCGGTACCACCGCGCCCGCGTCCCCGTCAACCTCTTGGGTCTGGGGTGCGAGGCACGGGAGAAAGTTGTGCCATACTTTTCTGCGGGCGTCCTGCGATAGCGAAGAAAAGCGCTGGTGGAGGCTGACGCGGCTGCGAAAGGCCGAGTCAATGGTCTCGTAGAGGTTGGTAGTGAGGAAGAGGACGCCGCTAAAGTACTCGAGCTCGCGGAGGAAGATGCTGACGAGCTCGTTGCGGTGGATATTGCCGGGATCGCGCTCGGCCATGAAGACGTCGGCCTCGTCGAGCAACACGACGGCGTTCCACTCGGCGGCCATGGTGAGGAAGCGCCTAAGATTCGTGCCGAGCGTGTCGACCTGGCTGCCCAAGTTGTCGGCCTGCAGGGACACGAGCGGGCGCTGCGCGCGGTCGGCAACAGCTTCGGCCATGAGCGTCTTGCCGGTGCCGGTTGGGCCAGAGAGCAGGATCACGAGACCCTGGCCCTTGCCGATGATGACGTCCTCTCCTGGGGCGAGCGTGCGCCTGGGCGCCTTGCCCGAGAGGGCTTCGGTCGCGGCCGAGCTCGAGTCGTTGGGCGGAGAGCGGGAGGCGAAAGACACAGAGGCCGGGGTGGCGCTGGCGAAGCTGTGGTGCTGGACAAAGGATAGAATGAGGTCTTTTTGTTCTTCGTCGTAGACGAGGTGCGAATAGGCGGTGTTGTTCCAGATGATGGGCTCAATGTCCTCAATGTAAAACTCGACCCAGAGCTTCGTCTTAAGGGCGAAGCCGCCGACGAGGCCGTAGAGGAACGGTAGGTCGTCTTTGCGGCGCAGCATCATCTCTTTGTTGCGCTGGCACTGGGACTCGGTAATTTGCCTTCCAAATGTGCGATTCTCTGGCTGGTTCGCGTCGGCGTCTGAAAAGTCATAGTCATTGCTGGACTGGTCCCAGGCGCCGATAGCCCAGTCATCCAAGTCATCTTCGTCTTCGTTGCGGCGATTTGACCACTTGCGCTTTACGCTGCCGCGGTGCAGGCTGTCGTCTTGGTACTTTCGATAGCCGGAGACGTCGACGAGAATGCGGCTCTCGACGTTGTGCTTCGTGGATGTCTTGCTATCTTGCCAGTGTAGGGCGACGTTGTTGTAGGACCGATGCTGCGGGTCCTGGAGGTCGAGCATCATTTTGCCACGTTGTTGGAGCCGGTCGTATACACCGGCCATATCGGCGTGATGCTCGACGGGGTAATGGCGCAGTTGCTTGATGGGCTTGTTGCCAGAGAAACTGTTGAGACGCAGCATCTTGGTTGTCCAGACAAAGGAGTCACCATTGAAGCGAATGACTTTGACGCAAATCTGAAGATACTGCTCGTCGGCGGAGAGGGAGGAGTACTCAGCTTTGAGAACTTTGCACAAGAACTCGGACTCAAGGTCGGTGCTGTAGACAGTGGCTCCACGAGGGAACAGAGTCCAGACGGTAGCAAAAGAAATGAGGCCGGAGCCGCTGAGGCTGTTGAGCTTTGTGTGTATGTCTCTGAGGATAGGATTCATTGTATTGACAAAGAGCCTGAGGTATGGAGCCAATTCGTCATCCGCAGCTAGGCCAGCGGAGAGCTGCTTAATCTCATCCTGGCAGAAGAAGAGCAGGTGAAAAGGCGCCTCGAAAATTGCGGTCTCGGTTTCGCTAATGTAATAGTCTTGCTTTTTGAAAACCGAAGCGAGCGCGGAAACGACGGCCAGATTTTGCACCTCAATGGCGTGATACTTGAGAGGCAGGCGACCCGAGATGCACCGTTTCTCATGATCCTTGACCTTGAAAACAATGATGGCGACGCGGCCGTGCTCGCGCGCCGTTTCCTTGGAGATTTGCTTCGGCGGATAGTCAACCCAGTCGTAGCTGTCAAAATATGATTTCGGACCCTCGTACATGATCTTGCTGACGGGATCGCCGCCTACCTCTTCCTCATCGGTCAGTCTTGGCAAGTCTTCCTCGCGGTCGATGTCGGCGCTGCCGAGCAGCTTGCAGCGCCACTTCCAGACAAACTCGGAAACGGAATTATTTGTGAGAAATGCATCTTGAAATCGCAAAAGACGGCCCTGGGGGACGTTCGAGTCGCTGGACCTGATACTCGGCACCATGCTGTAACCCTTGCTTGATGGGGACCATTCAGTGTGTAGCCGGCGTTAATAAAAGCGACTAGATCGACCGCGAAGAGTAGAATAGTAAGTAAAGGCGATTCGAAAATAATAATAATAATAATGATAAGAGTAAAGAAACGAGCCCGTGTTTGCGAGGGATGTGCGAGGCGAGGAGCAAGATATATATGCTACTTCAGCTCCCAGGCAGCACCACAGCGCAATCCAGTGCCTCTTTGTTGCCTCTTTTGCGAATTGCACCCCTGCCACCGGTAAAGAAATGCATAATTTATCTCTGCCGTCATAACCACACCAAACGGCCCCTTGTTGCAAGCCTCATTCGAGCTTGCAGCGACGGCTGCGGGCAGATCGAGGAGGAAGTGACTCAGCCAAAGGCGCCGCCTTTGCTGCCTAGGCTTTGTGAAACGCTCGGCCAGCTTCCATTTCTAAAAACAGCAGAACAACGTTGCGCAAATATTTGAGTCATTCACATGGTTGGCTGGTAATTCGCAGCGGGCAGAAGAAGTTGTGCTTGGCGCCCTCCTGTTGTTGTATGATGGATGGTTGTTTGCTGGCTGCCTGATGCTGGAGCGATCGGTCGGTCTCGGCGCCGGCCCGTCACAGCTACAAACAGACTGACTAAGCAATATATTGTCTTGCGAGCATCCGCACTTCATCAAATCTTGTTTGCCTCCAGTTTCATTGAATCAGCGTTCCTGATCGTGGTCTGCTTCGTAATGTGAAAAGCTGTGAATTTGGTGGTTTGCCAGGTTCCAGTTGTACGAGCACGGCGATCTGCTCACGCACTGATCCATGCTATCAAAGATTGTTGGCTTATATTTTTTGCCTCTGTCGGTTTCAAGGCATTTCACCGAGACGAAGTTTGGGATTCGTCTCGACCTCGTTTCGTTTAGGTGATGTAGCGCC
The DNA here is from genome assembly GCA_038367545.1 of Beauveria asiatica. Taxonomy (NCBI): domain Eukaryota; kingdom Fungi; phylum Ascomycota; class Sordariomycetes; order Hypocreales; family Cordycipitaceae; genus Beauveria; species Beauveria asiatica. The sequence continues at coordinate 2,719 of JAAHCF010000550.1, read as the reverse complement.
TACCCGCCTAGGTAGTCAAGGAAGGCTCTGTCGCGGCAGCCCTCTGGGCATTCCAGCACTACGTGCTACGGTAGCCGACTTCGCCTCGACATACAATCGTGAGTCACCAACCAGTCCTAGGAAAAATTCCGGTATAAAAGGCCGTTACTACGAGTTCGAAATTCACGCGAGGAGGGCAAAGTTTATACATGGAATTTTCATCCCTCGAACCATGGCTGATTCCACTCCATCAAAGCCAAAGTCGGTGCTGGCTAAACAGTACAAAGTGCCCGCCGAGCAACTCTGCGACGGCGAGGTAACGCTTCGCCGATGGCATCTCAGTGATGCACAACGTCTATTCGAGGCTGCCGAGTCGTCCTTACTTGAGCTCAAGGCCTGGATGCCCTGGGCCGCCAACGGCTACACACTAAAGGACGCAGAGACGTTTCTCCGCATCACCAACACCGACTGGGACAGGGGCACAGATTACAACTATGCCATCTGGGTCAACGAACATATTATTGGATCTTGCGGGCTGATGAGCCCTGCTATGGGGGACGTCGGCATGGGCATGGGATACTGGCTCGCAACGCCCATGACGGGCCGTGGACTGGCGACAAGGGCCGCTGCGCTGCTTACACGGGCGGCGTTTGACTGCGGCACAGAGCTTGTCCAGATCTGGCACGCGGTGGGCAATGGGAAGAGTCGTGCTATTCCCGAGAGGCTAGGATATGAGTTTTTGGGAGATTTTGAGGATCTGCAGATTGCGGAGCGTGGAGCAATGGGGCTCTGGCAGAAGGACAGATTGGCGTGAGCGTACAAGTAAGGGCAATGCGACAAGAATATTCTTGCTTGTGGTGAAATTGACACTCGATTAGAGTACCTCTCTGTCAGAGTGTTCCCATCAAGAACAACCTTGTGACCCTGGCTCACAATGCCAACCATCTGATGCCGTTTCCGTACCATCGTCTTCTTAAGCAGTCGTACATATACACGTATACTCTGAGCTGAGAGTAAGCTTCCTTTACACCTAGTCTCGATCCGTAAACTACCTTGAGTTTATCAATTTCCCAGTACCACGCTACCACGTCATATCTTCTTGCAAGTCTTCCCAGTCGGTGCCCGGCCCGTTTGGCCGCCGCCCAAAGTACACCGTGGCACGCCCCTGCGCGGGCTCGGTGCATATGTCCACAGAGTGAATGCGCGCTCTCTCCGGAATGCCCACGAGCTCGCCATCTCGGAGTCTGTCCAGGTCCAAGGACGCGATGCCCTCCTCCTCAATCTGCATGACGCGCTCGCCTATGCGCGCGCTGACGATGCCCTCCCAGGCACCTTCAAAGTCCGGACCCGTGTACAGCGCCTGGATCGCGCGTCTTCGCGTGACGGGGCATCGGCACTTTGTCGCCGTCAGGTAGAGCGGGTGGATGACGGCCATGTCGAGCTGGAAGCCGCCGCCGCCGCCGCCGCTGCCCGAGTAGTTGGGAATCAGTTGCTGCTGGCGCGCGCGAATGTCGGCGGCGAGATCAACCATGTGGACAAAGTCGCTGGCGTGCGCGTCGTAGATTGTCTCCTCGTGCGACAGGCAGCCGCTCATGATGACGACGGAGGTCAGGTGTTTGATGCGCAGCAGGCTGCTCTGCTCCGGCAGCATCTTTTCGAGCTTGCTGTTTGGCGCCAGATACTGCCTGCGAAAGGCTTCGAGGCTGCTTTTGATGCTCTGGGCTCGTGCGGCGACGGCGTCGGGCACCGGGCCGTCGACTTGCTGGTAGCGATAGTCGTCGGCGACGGTCCGTATAAAGGTCCAGGCGCGGCTGATGAGGCCGGCCAGCGCATGGTCGGCCTCTTGGTACACGGAATCAAAGACAAAGATGCGGGAAGCCACCCGCGATGGATCCAAGGCAGGTGGTCGGACCCCTAGGAATATCGCAGCTTGAAGATCGAGACGCGCGAATGCCGTTGTTATGGCCTCGTCGACTAGAGGATGTCAGCCAAAGTGTCGGACGCATGAAGATTACTGGTAGACCTACCGCAATGAAGATTTGAAGTTACTACTTGCAGACCATGCTCGAGATGGGTGAGGGCCGTAGCCGGGTCTCTTATCCGGAGCTCAAAACATATACACAGCAGGGTGCAGAGAAGCGCCGTGTTGATGGACCGCTTGTCGTTGTGGCGAAAGACGTGGCGCATGGCCTCGAGGGCTTTCCCGTAATGGCGCAAGGCAAACTCGTTTTCGCGGGACGCGGCGTTGGACTGGGGCGAATGGGCCATCGAGGCCGTGCCGTGGCCGTGGCCGTGGCCGCCGGCGCCGGTGTCGCTGCCGACATCGGCGTGGAGGCCGGATGTGCTCAGGGCGGTAAAGGCGACGACGGCGTGACACAGGGCGACCTCGTCGTGGACGGCCTGCAAGATCAGGCGCTTCCAGGAGGGCGTGCCGACGTGGCCGACGATGCTGTAGACGAGCTCGTGGCGGAACAGGTCGAGGTGGGCAATCTCCTGGGGCGTCAGCCAGCCCGTCTGCGTCGGGCGAAAGTGCGTCAGCGTGAGGGGCGCGGTAAACGTCAAGCCGCCGTCCTTGTTGGCGGGCTCGGCGACGCCATCGCAGCGACGACCAGACTTGGTGCAGTTGTTGCAGACGGGCGATGTTTCGTCGCAGCGAATCTTGCGGACTCTGTGGTTTTGGCCGCGACGCGAGTGTTAGCAGGCTTGCAGACTGCCGGGTGATTTTATTATTTTTTATTTT
>JAAHCF010000549.1:0-26181 GCA_038367545.1 Beauveria asiatica | reverse complement strand
TTCTATAGTAGAAAAAAAAAAAAAAAGCTCCGAGACATCCATCTCAGCCCTGCCCGGCGCAGTCACACTTCATCTCGGCCCGCCACCGGGCACGATCCACGCTCTCCAGCGCCTTGAGGGCCATTGCCGCCACCTTACTCTTTGCCTCGACGGCGCTGCCGGCCTTTGCGTGCCACCGGACCTCGCCGTGGACCACGAGCGCGCAGACGCAGTCGCTCGCCGTCAGCGCCAGCATGCCCGCGCGCGACTCGCACGGCACCTCGGACACGCACAGGCGCCAGCGCCCGCACCCGTACTCGCCCTGCAGCCAGCGCGCCGCGCGGCTGACGACGTGGCCCGGGCCGAGCGCGTCGCAGCAGCCGCCGTCCGCAGCCCCGACGTGCGGCTGCACGAAGCGCTGGAAAAAGGCCCGCACGACGGACAAGTCGTACCGCGCGTCGACAAACATGGCGCCGATGAGCGCCTCGACCACGTCGGCGAGCGCCTTGGGTGGGCGCGTCGCCAGCGTCCAGTAGTAGCCCTTGTTGTTGTTGTTGTTCGTGGTGGTGACGGCCGCCTGCTCGCGCAGGTACGCGACTTTTTCCTCAAAGGCCTTGACGTGCCCGGGCACCGCCGCGTCGGCCGTCAGCAGCTCCCGGTGCAGGCCCAGCTCGACGCACAGGCAGCTGAGAAACTGGTTGCTGCAGACGGTCATCTTGCTCTCCGTCAGGGCCTGCGGGCCGGCGTCTGGGTAGGTGCGGAACAGGTGGTCCACGATGACCATGTCGAGCAGGGCGTCGCCGAGAAACTCGAGCGTCTGGTAGCTCGGAATCTCCTCGGCCTTGTACGACGCGTGCGTAAAGGCGCTGCGCAGGAGCAGCGGCGAGCGGAACCGGTACCCGACAATCGCGGCTACCCGGTCGACCGTGGCTCGGACGCTGACGCTGCCTGGACTCTGATGCCATTCGGGCACGGAAAACGCGGCGTAGTAGTCTGAAAAACAAGTCATGTTGTGGTTGTCGCTGTTGACCATCTTGGTGACCGCCTTGACCGCCTCATCCATGCTGCCGTTTTGCGCGCCGCTCATGTAGGCGGCGCCGATGATGGCCTCGCAGACATCGGCAATCGTCTTATCTCCCAGGGCTTGCACCACGGTTGCCTTGGCAGACTTGCCCCTCACCAGGGGCAGGTTGGGGTACCACGTGCGTCTGTCAAAGCTGTCGGAGCGAATGTAGCTTTGCAGACCCAGGTCCAAAGCGGTGTTGAACAGGTTTTTGTTGCAAAGCAGCAGCATTCTCTCCACGTGATGCTCAAACTCGTTGGCCCCGGAGTTGCGCGTGTACAGTGCAATCGTCGTGGCCATTTTGAGAAAGGTGTCACCCAGAAACTCTAGCCTTTCATAGTTTCGCTGGCCGCCGTGCTGCTCATGCTCAGCGTCGAGCTCGCCGTCGTCGACGTCGTCTGCGCTCTTTGTAAGTGCCTCCAACACCAGCCGGAGTGGCAGGTTCAGCCCCAACATGTCGCGGGCTTCAATCACGATCAATGCAGTGTCCAGACGGTGGAGGATAGACGGAAGCAGCAGGGCTGCACGAGCAACATTGGCCGGAATCGCAGACACCTGCAGACACTGGAGAGTGATGTAGCATGGCTGGTCCCCTTTGACAACCTCCACGTCATCATCATCTAAGAAGTTGCGGCGCAAAGGTAACAGCCAGGCCTTGTACACTGGCTGCTCCGTGTCAAATACTATGCTTTGTCGTTGTGCTCGTCTGGTGCTGCAGCTGTACTGCATAATGGACCTGTCTGACATCTGGTAGCCGCTGTTCTTGTGCTCGGGGACACCCGCAGGGGTCTGGTCAGTTGCTCGTAGTGCATGTTCAATCTCGTGTATAATGAACTTTCTCGCGCCGGAATGCGGATCAATGACAAAATGATGTCGAGCGATATTTCCTGGGTCGACCACTGGGCTCTGATGCATGGACAGGACAATATGTTCTAGTTCCTGCCAGTCAATGGCCCCCGTTTCATGTTCATACAGCGCCACAGACGCAGGAGCAAAGTAAAAGGGAATCTCTTCGTCTTTTACTTCAAACTTTTTGCTGAATACATCATCGAATAGGCAAAGTGTAAACGCCGCCAGCTTCTGTACCTGCTCTGGTAACACTTTCACCGGTCCACCAGATATCAATTTAGCTGACATGGTGACGTCTGCCGAAACAAAAAGCTTGATTGGATCCAGGTCGGGCAGTTCTTCTCGCGTCAAAAGTGCAATGGGCGTCACGGCAGCAGAGTCAGGATGTACCTGGATAAAGGTTTGGAAAAGCAGGGTCGGTATCCCAGCCGGGAGAGACGTCCACATCTTCGGCTTGGTCAACATGGTGTACTCTTTTTGCTTTTTGCTGCTGAGCGCCAGACGCGCATTCCGCATCCTGGGGAGATTCTTCTTAAACGTTGGCTGCAGATTTTTGTTGATGCTGCCCATCTCGATGAGCCGCGTGCACGCCTCGTACGCCGCCGCACACCTAGCCCTAATCTTGCTTCTCTCCAGGATTCTGGTGGTTGACTTGAAAGGCGCCGAGTCTGGGAGAATCACCCAGCAGATGAAATTGGTGCCTGCCGCGCAGACGACGTATTCTGCTTTCGGGCTCCTGTCCATCCCTTGAGCTAGGGTGGACACAAATCGAGCGAGGACGGCCATGCTGTTCTGGGTAGACAGTGTTGCCGTGTCTGCAACGAGAAGTTCCTTTTCGGGCGGACGCTCGTATACACCTATGGTTCGGTCAGGAGGCAGCTTTTGGCAGAACCGACGTAGAGACTGCGCGTCAAAAGTGACATTGCGAAAGCGGTTGAGATGCTGGTTATTGTCTTGCTCCATCATGGTGATGTAGACAGATGAGGCCTTTCTCGCGCGTCCCCGCGATTGTATGTATTGAATCGCGGAAATGCACATGTCGAATCTGATCACCAGGTCGCATGCAGGAATGTCGAGCCCTTCTTCGGCGACTGACGTTGCAAAGAGACAGTTTGTGTTGCCGTGCTTGAAATCATTTAGTTTTTGCATTCGCTCGCGCAGAGACAAGTTGGCGTGGGCAATCGACTTTGCCAGTCCAATCTGCTGCTGTTAGATGAAAGATATGAGCTGAGAATCGTAAGCACATACCATAAAGTCTGCCACCATGCCTTGCGGTGCTGTGCCAGGCTGCGAAAAGTAGTCAGCCAAGATCATGGCCACAAACTGCTCGTCTACAAAAACAAGACACTTTGTCTCGCTTTGTTCTTCAAAAGCAGCGCATAGCGTCTCTCGCAGCACAATGAGCTTTGACGAAATGGCGTCTTCGTCCGTAGAGGCTGGCGCAAACCGATGATGACCTATAATCGGTCGCAAGCTGTCGAGCACACCCGACGCAGAATCGTAACGATCGTAACTGAAATTGGCATTTTTGCCTTTGCCCAGTTGTATAGCCATATTCTTCATCAGGTCATCGGTCAGAAGAATCTGCCAGAAGCGATCGGCGCACCATGCACCAAGGGCCGATCCAATCTTGGCGGAGAATTGTACGGAGGCTGCGAGCTGCGGAACGTGTTGAGCGAATTTGTCAATATCCCTGGTCAACGTTGTATAGCAGTCTTTCATGTCTTTCAGCGGCTTGTAAAGTCGCACTTTTTCTTTCTGGTCGCGCTTGGTCCAACCAGCTTCGAGAACAGCATCAGACACGGTCGCAATCTCGCTGCACATGAGGCTCTCGAGTTTCTCGACTGCGGTTTCAATGTCAATGGTTCCTGTATCGACGGGCGACGCGGTCAGCCCCAGGATGCGTGGCTTGACGCTGTTGTCTCGCGGGTAGTATCGTTTCATGATGGCCGCGTATGGGTGCTCCTTTTTCGCGTGGTGGACTTCGTCGAAGATGAGGAGGTTAATCTGCCTCATGTTGATGAATCCATGGCTAAGGCAATCGAGAAGCATTTGCGCGGTGCATACAATAATCATGTTCTCGTCAAACTGGGCATCCCAATGGGCCTGGCTTTGCTCCAGAGGTTGCAGCTCGCCGTAGAACTTGGTGACTGAAAACGGTAAATTCGCGTGGATTACTTGATACTGTTGCATGCACAAGGCAACCTTGTCGACGACAAAAAAGGCAGTCTTTCGCGTGCCTCCGTTGGCTCTCTCCTCCAGCTCTTGTTCGAGAACGTGTCGAAGCAGCATGATGGCGATCAAAGTCTTGCCGGAGCCTATCATGCATCAGAAAAGATGTCCAGCCGGTATAAACTTGTTGTACATACCAGTATCCAATACTACAATTGTGTTCTTGCTTTTCGCCCTCTCAAAGAGCTCGTTTTGGTACTCGCGAGGGGTAGCCATCAGCGCGGAAACCTCGGCGGCGGCAGCGTCACCGAGCCCCTCCAAGGGAGCGTTTGTAGCGGGTATTACACCATCGTTGTCAATTTTAGCTTGTTCGTGAAGCCACGATTTGAATACGCTACTGTCCTTGGTCCTCTGCTTGATACGCGGGCGGGAACTGGCGCTCTGTGAAATCATCGTGAGGTCGCGTGGCGGTGTGTTGTGAATGCTAAGATGGATTTCAATCCGTGCACTCAAGCAGCTTTGGATCAATGAGAAGTATGTGAATGCTGTGCTGCGTGTTTGGTGTCGGGTTGTGCATCGTCCACAGCCTGTGGCCGCGTTTGACAACAGCCGGCAGCCTGCAGTAGCAGTTGTCTCCGTCGGGTAATATGGAACTTTGTTGTGATTCAAAGTAAACAAGTGTTTTTATTTACAGACTCTATACCACGACAATGGCACATTTCTGTCCCAAGTCAGTAACCGCCACAATTGCGTTTTTCATGCTGCAAGTTATGGGCAGCCACCTCCAAGGTAGCACGTTTTGAGGACACACAAAACAGCCCTGTAAAGCGTATCCATTTGCTCTTGGACCTTTTGACAGCATTGCGATTGTGGTTGCATGGCAACTTGCCCGATACACACGGTCGCTTCGTCGGCAGCCCGTCAGCCGGTGCTCATTCATCCAGGGTCGGCAAATGTCAGAGATTGGATAACGCCAATTTTTTCTGAAATTAAAGAAGAATCAATTACCGTAATAATCCCAAGGTTATGCGCTGCTAATGCTTCTCCCCAATTGTTGCACCTTTTCAGATATCGCCGATCGCCAAGTAGCCGCCGCTCATCTGGTGTGACATGACCTGTGCCTTGAAACTAAATAGCCATCCATTTGAAAGAGCAGCCAAATACGCCGATACCATGTATCAATCAACTAAAACCACTCGAGTCTTTTATCCAACGCTAATGATTACCTCTGCAGCCAGTGCAAACTCTGCAAACTCGGCGTCGACAGCCTTGTCCGCAAAAATCACCTGTTGAATGTTTCGGTTGCTACCCTTACCGATGGTCCGTTTTTTCGCCCTCTGAAACTCCTTGGATAGCTGAGAAAACGTAAACGACGCATTCTCGACGTTCTCATCCGAGATGCCCGACTGCTGGCGGATGGTGGTGGCCCCGAGAGCAAATCGAGCTCGTTTCGCAGAGGTGGCGAAATGGGCCTTGTTGGCTATGGGCGCGTAGTCGACCGCAGTCCCCTTGTCGACATTGTCAGCCAGAGTGGCCTTTTTCAACGCTTTGGCGCGGCCTTTCGCGAACCAGACATTAGGCTTCTTTGCTACGACGCTTTCCCTTTTACGAGCTGGCGGAGTGGTGATCCGGGCACGTTTCTTCTGGCGAGGTTCTGGCTTCTAGTCAGAATCGCTATCATACTGGTCCTGCCCGTCAAATTCGGAGATTTTTTGTAACTTTCGCTTGCGATGATACTTTTTCGGTCCGCGTTTCATCTCGACTGCAGGTTCCGGAACCCAGTCACCTCTCTCCTCAGCAATATAACCTGAAAGTTTCTCGACATAATCAGGATCCGGGGTATCTTGATATTCAAGGCATTTGCCGACAGCAATATTATTGAGGCAGGCAACAGAGTTTGGTAGCGCATGGTCCGTCCTGTCCGCGTCGGTGACGGTGACGGATTCGCTGTCCACGGAGTCTACTTTGCTTGACGTCGGCGGAGTCCTGGCGTCTTGGCCGGTCTCAGAAACTGCAAATTTTGACAAGGGGACCTCTTGCTGCACAGCGTCTAACTTGTGCAGTGTTTCTATTGGTGGCTCGACTTGGCTCTCGTTGTCGGGTAAGATCCCGGCGCTGTCATCTCGGGTGCATTCGTCGCTGCTGTCTCGGCTCCGGCCCGTATCCAAAATGCCATCATCGACCAAAGTGGACCTCCCTTGCTCAACCTCTGTTCCCGTAAACGATCCCGGGACGGTCTCCGGGAGGTGGCCCTCTGGAAAGCCAATACCAAAGTGACCAAGTGCTGCCACACGCTCCTCGAACCCCGTGAATGGGCCGTTGAAATTGGAGCGACCCCAGAAGCAATCTGCTAAACACTCTGGCATTTCATCGCAGCTTGGATCGCTTCCAAGGTAGGGAGGCGGCGCATCGATGAGTTGTACACCTGCTGGAGGCGGGTCGGGAAGAAACCAGGTGTCGTTGTCGTCTTCCAGAAATGCTGTCCAATCGATGATGCCTTGCTCCATTTCAATGCCAGCTGCAGCAATTGAGGATTCACGCATCAGAGAATGAGGATATAGAGATTGAAGCCATTGCCGAGGAGTCGCGTTTTAATTGCTGCAAATGCGTGGTGGCGTAGTTACAACAGCGCGCAGCTGGCAGCAAACGAAACTGCCGAGGTGCACGTTTCTGCACACCTGCCATCGGCTGCACTCGGGCGAGCTATCTTAGCCGGGGCGTTAAAAAATGCGAATCTATTGAGAGAGGTATGATACAAGCCTTGTAAGAGCTGACCCTATTCCACCAGTCATTCTACAAAAGCACGCTCGAAAATGACGGATGCAAACAGTGGTCAGAAAGGAGAACAACCCTATAACGCCATGCCATGCATAAAAACTAAAAAGTCGCAAAAGTAGAAGGCAATCACCGCATCATTCCATGTCCACAAAAGGCGCAAAAGCCTTCCTTTCCATGAACCGCTCCCTGTCCGAGTTCAAAAGGTTCTCCAGATCCATGTCAGCATCCATCATGTCGTCGACGCAGCGTTTATTCTTTTTCGGCTGGGCTATGTATCGCGTAGCAACTTGGTTGGCCGAGACAGCTGCCTGAGCACGCAGCAGATCCTCCCAGGTCTGCAGTATGCGTTTAACGTCCTCGTCAAACGTGCAGCAGAAGCGCTGGATACTAACAAACTGCACCGCTTTTGCCATTGACGCTCCATACACGGCCATGATGTAGGCTGCGACAACGGCAGCGGACCGATCGTTGCCCGAATCACAGGTAACAAGGATATTTCCGACGCGAGCTTCACCCGTCGCGGCGTCTCGCGTTTGGGTGTGCACGCCGATCATGTGCATGTTAAAAATGTATAAGATTTCGGGGAGGGTTCGGATGAGGTCGAAGAGATCCCCAATATTGACATAGTAGGGAGAGATGTTGCAGGCATCGCAGGCCTTGTCCACACCCAGCAGGCGAGTGTCACCCATTCTGGCGTCCCGAACAATCACCACCAGGGAGATGTTATTGCTCCTGAGGTACGTTTCGTCGCGGGCGATGCTCGTGGGGCCGATGCACATGTAGTCGAGTATCTGCTGGGCCTCGCGACGTCGTTCGTAGGTCCAGGTAGCGGCCATGTCGGTAGCGGTCTGGGCCTTGCCGCGCGTGATGATGAAGAGCTGCTCCCGAGTGAGGCGGCTGGCGGCGAGGTTTGCCTCGCAGGGCGCAACAGTGTAGGCGTACTGGCCGGCCTCGTGGCGCGGCGCATGCGGGATGGGAATGTAGGGGGGGCTTGGTGGGCGGCGAGAGTAGGGCGCCGAGGGCGTCGTGGCCCGTTGAAAGGCCGAGGATGCCGAGAGGCCAGCGTTTTGCATTGTCCGGGCGGAGTAGGAGCTGTGATGGGAAAAGATGCTCAAGAGCTAACAGACGTTGGTTGGCGGCCGTAAGTAAAGTGTAATATGCCCGCGCGGGGTGGGTAGTGTACTGCCTGTAAAATGTTTGGCTGTGCGATGATGTCGGGGAAAAAAGCAATCTTAAATGGGAAATTTGCGAGCAGCAGTAGCGCGCATGGTTATCGTATGAAAAGTGAAGGATGTTGATGAAATGTTGAGGAGCAAGAGCACGGCTGCATGAAGTCAGGGAGCCAGCAAGCGCCGTGTTCCTTATTACTTGGTAGTAGTTAGACGCAAAGTCTCAGCAATTGGGGTAGCCACGGCTTCAACACAAGTGACCAGCCAGGTGCGACTTGCCCCGCGCTTAGTAGGCAACCGAACCCCGCCACCAAGTTACCAATGCAGAGATGTATAGGCGTAAGGGCTAGTAGCTTGATAAAGGAGAGGAAGAATCTCAGGATTGTATTATTTGCGTGCTTGAAGCTATAGGCAGACACGTCGGCCGGTAGCACATACATATATATAGGTGTAGGTAATTATTATAGGGCCGGGATTTACCCGCTAAATGCCGCGGTTTACATGCCATGTGCTTGTTTATGCCTGCCTACGTGCCTACGTGCCTACCCTATACCTATAAAGAAGAAGAGAGAAAAAGAATAATACAAGTTACTTATACTTCTACTTATGAAGGTATGCTTTATTAATACGAGCTGTTAATTTTTTTTTTTGCAGTTTTGCAGTTTTTTTTGCAGTTTTTTTTTTGCATCTACACGAATGGCGCGCGGTTGGTTAACATCAAGACAATGTACGTACCACAGCTACTGAAATTGACGCTTCGGGAGCCAGCTAACCAAATGCCCGCAATACCATATGCTAGGAGTCGGTGTACCACCATAATCAACCTACTCACACCTGTGACAAATTTCAATACAGTGATTATGCTCGGCTTACTCTGAAAGCCACTTTTCATTCAGGCAAGGACTGAGAGACATTCGCAGATCCACTTCATCTCTCTTCTAATCGCAGCAAGAGTAGTAACATACGGATCATGGTTGATTCTGGAAAGCATTCGACTTGCAAAATATCTCGGGCACGTAAACTCAATGTTGGCCCTACGCTTTCATCTTTTAAAGGAGTCCCAGCCATCATATTCTTGGATAGCCTCTGCAGGCTGCTCGTCAGGCCCAAAGGCAAGCTCCACAGACGATGCCTTCTTTTCCCGCTTTTTCTTAAGTTTTGCCTTCTTTTTAGGCAACTCATAACCGGACAACGGAGAAGGCATCTGTTCAGGAGCCGCCTCAGCTATCGGCTCCTCCAAGACCTGATTCTCCGATAAGGTGGCCTCGGGAGCGACCTCACAGCCAGATTCTTCATCGCTATGATTTGCTGCCATCGGATCTGTAACGGGGGTTTCGTTTCCAGTATCACTGGATCGCTCGGCCGTGTTATTCATATCGCTCACGGCACTGCCTAGATCTAGAAAATATAAGCGACGTTGCTAGTGAGCCAGGCACAAGTCTTACCATTAAAGTAGATGGCTGCAAATTTCTTGCAAGTTTCATCACCGCCTTTGAGTATCTTCAGCTTAGTCTTCAGTTCTTCGCGGGCCACCTGGCTCTCTTCCGTCTCCGCCGCGATGTCAGCAACTTCAGCCTCGCTCATCATAAAGATGGAGCTCGGATCCATGATGTCGCTGAGCTTATTCAAAAGACAAGCTTCAATGACTTCAACCGCAACGTCATCGATGAAGCGCTTCAGGGCAACCTACACAGAAGACAAGTCAGCTGCAAGAGCGCAGGGCTATAGGCGCGTGGCGGAGATCTCACCTTGTAATACGCATCTAAAAAGTCTAGCGCCTCACAGGCTGAAAAATGATCCATATCCGGCTCTTGTGGAAGAACGAATCGATCCACAAATTTCCCAAAGTCGATGGATCTGTTAATAATAGTTTTCGACGACAATGAAACTTGGCCAAACTCCTCTGTCAATAACGCCACGACTCTCGACGTTTCGCGCTCCTGGCGAATGTTCTGCAGAGTTGCCGTGAAGTAGTGGTTGTAGGTGATGGGATGTCCGCTTTGGTGTGGCTTCAGTAGTCCCGACAGCTTCTCATATAAGGCTTGCCGCAAGGAATCCAACTTGGGCTCAAAAACACACGTCAAGATGGCTTTGACAGTGGTAGAGTCTGCAATGTGCGTTACAAGATGGCTCAACGACAGGCGAACCGCCTCCCACACTTTCTGTATGTGGCTTTCTGCAATCTTGCTCCACGGAGACGAGAGTTCCTTGAATAGCTCTGTAACTACCATGGGGTTGAACATGCCAGGTAGTTCTTTCCCTCGGCCTCTTTGGATGATCAAGACGATTTTCTGAATGTAGTCATCACGGGTCAATAGCTCGTTACTCTCCGAGGTTGCATCATTGACATTGGCCACGACTTTGTACCGTCGACCGTTGTGGGCCATTTCTTGCGCAAAGGCTCGATTGAGGTTCTGAACAACGGCTCGGGTACGCTTTTGATAGCCGGTCAATGACATGGCATCCCCAAAGTACGGGTCATTGTATATGCCATCAGTTGTAGCCCGAAGCATAGCTTGGAATGATTGACTGATCTGTATGAGATACATTCTCTGTTCAGAGATGGTTTCGCGAGGTAAACCGAGCTTATCAAGACGTTTCTGGCATTTGGCAGACAACTGTCCGATCTCTTCAATGAGATTCGGGAGCTCAGAGACAATCTGGCGGACAAGGACATCACTCAGGCGGTCTCTCAAGGGCTTGATGCCCAAGTTTTTTGGTGAAAGACCTGCCCAGGCACCTGATGACAGAAACTGGAGCTCTGCGGCATCGCGTTGGTCAAATGTCCAATCTTCCGCTTCGGTGTCGCGGTTCCTCAACACATGCCAGCCCAGGCGGAACTCGACATCTTGGTTTCTTGCCAGAGAGACAAACATGTGCTCGCTCCCAGATCCCGGGATGAGCGTGTCCGGCTTGGTGATGACCCCGAGGGTTCGTGTCCCTCTGGGATCGGCTTCACGGGCGAGCTTCAGAACAATCTGGTTGGCGTAGTCGTTTTTGGCTGATACAACAGCCAGGATAATGCTTCGAGGCTCTTTCATGTAGCCTTGTACAACACTGTTAATGAGCTGAATGTCTGATGCGGACTGGTGCTTGTTTTCGGAATGAATGAGACCCGGCAGGTCCACAATGGTGAGATGCGGGCGGTCCGGGCCATTGACTTCGATGCGCAGAATATCTCCCGAAAACGCTTTGCCCACTGTCATGACACCCATGGCAGTCTTTGCGCTATCGATTAGCGCAGGTAGGTCTTTGAAGTCAGGCAAGTTCTCGTGAAACTTTGAAAGAGATTCCTTGTCGGATTCATTGCGAGAATGGTGCGGCACAATAGAGACATTGATGGAGGAAACAGTAGTCTTGCGAAGAATAAGCTCGGTCGGGAATCGCGTGCACAAGCTGCTTTTCACCGGAAAAGAAACGCCAGAGATGCTTTCCAAGACTGAACTCTTTCCAGAGGACTGGTCGCCGCACACAATAATTTGAGGCAGTGATATGTAATGGCTGACACCTTGCGAGCGGAGCGAGTCGACGGCATTGAGCAGGTGAAGATGCTGTCTGAAGCATAACTGCTCCAGACCCTGCGTCGTAAGGGACTTCATTGCTTTGCTCGTTGACGAATGGGTGACAGATGAAAGATTCTCCAAGTTGGTTGTGATTTCCTCCGCAATTGCGCGGGGAGTCCGGGTTAAGTAGGCGGCTTGCGCCTAGGCAGCATCGGGCACTCTGCATTCACTGCGCTGGCAATCACAAACAAAAGAGCTTCACAAACAAAAGAGCGGGTGCTGGGGAAAGAGGAAACAAGTGAGATAAAAGGGGTCTTTGAATCTATTTCCATTGGCTGGTCAGGTCAAAATGATGGCAATGCTGCAGCTAACTGATGCCTTGCAGCGCATACAGCCAATGTCATTGAGCGCAGGTCTAGGACATCTAGACTTTCGCGGTTTTGAGTGCATAAATTCCGGAACCGCAGCATTTTTTCGGGTGTGCTTTCCTGAAATCTCTCTACACAACAACTTTCCATACTAATGCAGCATGGCATATGAACAAGTCCATCGCATTCGGAAGCACTGCATTGTGATCAGGAGGCTTGGTGAAGATGACTACGATATGAGAAAACGAGTGACTAGGAAAACTATATTATTTCTATTCTTTGTAGTTGATCTTTTTGCCTGTATTAATTTACTAGCAACGAAATTCCCTCCACGCGTATTGTATATTGCTCGACATCACGCTGCATGGAACATGGCTACTATCGCGCGAATGGTCTCTCCCTGGGATACTGGAATATATGTCGAATGAAAAATAAGGACAACCGCCAACTTGCACCTAACGCGGCGTGCTCTGGAAAAAGAGTACCAGAAGAGTCCCCAGGAAACAGAAGACAGCCGTGGCTTTGCTAGCGCCCTAAGAACCGTGACAGTTGGACGCGGTTCACACCTGATTGGCGCTCAGGTTGTGAGTTGTCGAACCAAAGTAAACAAAAGTTCAAATCACTACTTTTAAACACCAAAGCTGGCCGGAAAGAGGATAGCGTCCGAGCAGAGAATACAGGGAATCGGTAGGCAGAGAAATGTAATCCGTACTTGCAGCTTCATTCCATCACTAGCACCCTTCCGCCTCTGTAAAATAAGAGGACCATGTACACTTCACTTTGTTCAAAACGCCCGGCTGCCAAGTTACATGTACATGTCCGAAATTAGTCCTTCATCGGATGTCTGCTAGTTAGGGCGCCGAAAATTGCTGCGGGGCCGGGGGCAGAGACGGGGCCGGCGGTCCTCTGAAGGATGCCCCAGTCGGCATGGGCGGCACCGGAAACTGAATCGTCGCGATTCGGCTCCCTAGGGAAAACTGGCCCAAAGCCCACGGCCGGCGCCAGAGCTTGGCTACAGTCAAATTCTGATTCCAACATCATCTGAATCCATACATTCTATGATGGAAAAAGAAGCTGCCGGGCCAATAGGTGCGCCGCCTACTCCGACGGGAGATGGGCAAAAAACGTGATCAAATTGAGTTCTTGCGTCTTCCTGAGCTCTTGTACAAGTTGAATAGGTCATTCGCCTGGCATAAATCCCACTCAAAATGTCCCACAAGAGGTGCCTTTTCCGGAACATAGCTTGGGAAAATATACCGCTGCACCACGCACCCACTGGACTTGGCGCGGATTGAGGCACATGGAGCCAAGTACGCCAAAGTTTCGCGTTGCATTGCTGCAAGCTATATAGAGCGGCCAACTGTACAACGTAGAAACTGCTGTAATTTGTCTGCAGGTATGGGCTATATAGCACGTCCCTAAAAGGCAGGTGGTTGTTTATTCAATGCCGCCAAGGTGCCGCTTTTGTTGATGCGGATAGACCGGCATCGAGAATGTGATGCAACTCGCGCGCCAAGAGCATTACGAGCGGAATAGCATTAAACCCGGGGGGGGAATTCATGCAAAAACAAGAAACATTGCAAGTTTATGCATTTTCCGGCTTTCCAGGCGAAAGCATTGCAGTTTTCTACAACGACAGCCTAAACTTTGCCATCAAGTCTGCCTTGGAGGGATAGAATTTGGTGAGCGCTATCATTACGCTTCCTGCGATGCCAGCGCCGTCAACCCTGACGGCGCCCACGAGTAAGAAATGGTATGAAAATAGCATCAATCATATTAAACCTGTCACATGGATTGATACACTTCGGCCTTGAGATTGATTGCATACGCTATTTAGTACTCATGGTGCCACCTGCCCCGTGATAACTATGTCAACAGCTGAGTAGGCCGCGGGCGGAGGCTTAGCAGTGATGACAAAGCCATTGCTTAAACCCGGGACCCTTGCATTTTATAATTTCATGGACTATTGATGTCTCGCGATGACTCGTCGCACGACTGAAGGTGGCTGACTACTCCATGACAAGTCGCGTTTCATATACTATACAGCCTCACCTCCTAGATATAGTAGACCGCATCGTGCTGACCATGGTATAACCTATGCTCAAAGAAGAGTTTGTTTCAACATGAAGACGGCAAAAATACGGTTTTTGAAAGCTTAATGTTGTTTCTCACCAGGCCTGTTCACTTGATTGATGTGCCGAAGATCCTGTGGGCCAGCCATTCGACAGCCCACGAATACCTCAAAAGCTCTGATTCAGAGCTTTCGGTGACCGATTCTTTGCTCACAGAACCCGTCTATCTGAGCAAGTGTCTTGCAGGTCCTCTTGCCCCTGCAAACTTCATCCATAGCCAACGAGGTCGTCGGGGCCCTCACTGTTGCAGCAGCTCCGCCACAGGGTTATAGCCAAGGTCATATACAGGAGTTGTGGGATTCGAATAAACAATGTCCTACTGACTCAATACTCCGACTAGGTGGGGTGCAGAGTCTCGGACTCTTTTGCTGTGGACTCTATATACAATGATTCCCTATCCACGTGTCTAGCGAGAGCTCATATATTCACCCAATGGACCTCGCTCTTGCCAGGAATCTGTAGCCTCGACATCCATCTACTCATCCGTTGTCTCTCTCTCTCTCTCGGAAAACTGAGTTTTCCACCAAACCTGAAATGACTTCCAAGGCGGCTGTTGCAGCCGCGATTGCGACCCTGGTGGCTCGAAGAGTGACTGCCGCGCCGCTGTCAGAGGCTGACGTTACCACCAAGGTTGTAGGAGGCGATGTTGCTCCCAATGGCGCATTTCCATACATCGTTTCTCTGTCGAGTGGAGGACAACATTTCTGCGGTGGCTCGCTCATAAATGCAGAATGGGTCCTCACGGCCAGTCATTGTCTTTTCAATCCGCCCCCAAATATTCAAATTCGTGCTGGATCAAACGTGAGTTTCAAATCCGGTAATCTCTATTAGTTTCTTTTACTTCTGACACCAAACTACGCAGGATCGCACCACTGGCGGCATAGTCGTGGATGGGGTTGATCCGCAAACACACCCTGGTTTTACCATGGAAGGACTTGATAACGACGTGGCCCTCCTGAGGTGTTCACCACCAATCAATGCGAGTGAAAACATTGGTTTTGTCAAAATGCCACAAAAGAACTCGGACCCCGAAGAGGGTGAAAAAACGGTAGCTGGATGGTATGTTGCAGTCGGCTCTCATTCTCATCCTCCATCTCTGGCAAACGGATTCTTACTTTTTGGTTCAGGGGACTCTTACAGGATAAAGCGCCTCCGCTTCCCGAGGATTTGAGACAAGTCAGCTTTCCTTTAATACCCCGCCAAAAGTGCGATCAGCTCGTCTCATCTCTGGCTGGGAAGCACATCACGGACAACATGATTTGCGCAGGCGAAAGAGGGAAGGATTCCTGCAATGGAGATAGCGGCGGGCCACTTACTGATGCTCAGACCGGAGTGCTTGAAGGTGTAGTCTCTTTTGGCTTTGGCTGTGCCGATGAGAGACTCCCTGGCGTGTATGCTCGAGTGGCCACCCAACTTGATTTTATCCAGAGTGTAATGGACGGCAAGTCGCCCACTCAGCCCGGACCCCCGTCTCAACCTCCCGGCGGTAACCCTGGAAACCCCGGTGATCCCGGTGATGGGAGCCTACCAGGTGGCGGAATCGACCCGGGTGATGGGAGTCTCCCCGGTGGTGGAATCGACCCAGGCGATGGGAGTCTCCCCGGTGGTGGAATCGACCCAGGTGATGGGAGCCTCCCAGGCGGCGGAATCGACCCAGGTGATGGGAGTCTCCCAGGCGGCGGAATTGACCCAGGCGATGGGAGTCTCCCAGGTGGTGGAATCGACCCGGGCGATGGGAGTCTCCCCGGTGGTGGAATCGACCCAGGCGGCGGAATCGCCCCAGGTGGTGGAATCATCCCAGGCGGTGGAATCACCCCAGGCGGTGGAATTAATCCAGGTGGTGGAATTAGTCCAGGTGGTGGAATTAGCCCAGGCGGTGGAATCGACCCAGGTGATGGGAGCTTCCCAGGCGGCGGAATTAGCCCAGGTGGTGGAATCACCCCTGGTGGTGGGAGCTTCCCCGGTTTCGAAGGCGACGATGGAGGACTGGGTGAAATTATTCAAGGCATTATCGGTGGATTCTAGAGCAGGACTCGGATGCTATCATTTCGGCCATCGAAGCCCATGCAGAATCTTGCACTACTAGGGGCTATCGAAGATGACTACAACTGGTCAATTTCATGTAAAATTCATCCAGGAGCTTACTATTACGAGCCTCGTGTGTGGTTTTTTTTTTTTCTTTTCTGCCAACAATCATGTTGAGCTCACTATTTAGATACTTTGTCAAACAAATTGAGCATCTTGTACATTATTAGGTACAAATTTGACCTAGCCAGATCGGTGATCCAAGATGTACACGAAATGTGGATCTGAGCTGGGGAAAAGAGCCGACAAAGCGGGGCGCAAGTGCATTGGCCAGGGGCCCTTGGAACAGTAGGTACTTTATTTCACCGGCTATCTTGGGCGTACATGCAGGTACTGTCTCCAGGAAGTTGCTTTCTTTCTTGCAGCCAAGACATCACGAAATATGAGTTGCCCATTTGGGTAGCTAATAAGTCGAATACCCGGGCTCGCACGTTTTCGCATACAATTATACGTTGCGCAGCATGATCGGCGTGAAAATTCTTCAAGAGTGTGTGGATGAAAATAAATAGAAAACTCGCTTCACAGCATGCGGCATGCTCTCTGGCCAGGCTTCATACTACACACGTCTAGCTTCCTTTTACTTTGACGACGATTCAGTCATATCATTTTCATACAAATATAGTGCTTTAGGAGCGGTATTCATGCAATTCCACCCGTGTTCCGCGTTACTCCTATTTACTTCTGAGACTTGATTCGGAGAATGGCCTTGCCAAAGTTTCTGCCTTCGAGCATGTCTACAAAACCTTCGGCAGCCTTGTCAATGCCCTCGGTGAAATGCAGCTTCGACTTGAAAGTGCCATCGGCAAGCCAAGAGCTCAGTTTCTCCATGTGTTCTTGAAAGTAGGCAGGGCCGAAACCAGGCGCGAAAACAAGGAAGCCTTGCATGAGAATTTGCTTGGCAATCAGCTGAAAGAGGTTGTTGATGCTAGCACGCTCACTCGCCTCCTGATTGTAACCGCTGATCTATAACAACAAGTCAGCTTAATGTCCCATTGCGCTCACTTGGTCTCATCATGGCAAGTATTGTCAGGTACGTACCATGCCGCAAACGGGGATTCTGCCGCCAACCTTCATGTTGTCGAGCGCGGCCACCAGATGCTCGCCACCAACATTCTCATAGTAGATATCAATGCCCTCTGGGGCGAGACGAGGTAGAGCATCAGCTGGCTTCTCCTTTTTGTAATTAAAGCCAGAATCAAACCCCAGCTCCTTTGTGATAAAGTCAAGCTTGTCATCTGAGCCAACCGAGCCAATCACAGTCAGGCCTTCGTGCTTGGCGATCTGGCCAACAATCTGGCCCACAGACCCGGCGGCAGAGCTGACGAAAATGGTCTCGCCCTTTTTGGGCTTGCCAATCCTGTACAAACTAGACCAAGCTGTCAGGCCAGACATGCCCAGCGGCCCAAGAAAATAGGAGAGGTCGACGTTGTGCGGGTTCTGGATCTTGTACGCCTGGACCTTGGCTGGGTCATCCAGGCGCACGTATTCGGCGATGGGCGTCTGCGCGCGCACAATGTCGCCTTGTTGGTAGTCGGCGTTGTCGCTCTTCAGCACCCTGGACAGAGTCGCGTTGCTGACGGGTCCGTTGAGCTCAAAGGCTGCCGAGTACGACTTGCTGTTGGAGTCGCGCATGCGCCCGCGAAGATACGGGTCGTACGAGGCCTCGAGCACCTCCAACACCAGACCACCCTTGGGAGGGGTCTCGAGGTCAATGTCGCGATTTTCTACAACGAGGTCCTGGCCGGGAACCGGCAGGCCCTTGGGAACTTGCTTGAAGATGAGAGTCTTGTTGGGCGCCATGTCTGCTTATTGACGGTGTTGATGGAATCGGTTTGGTTTAGACGAGGAGCGTGTAATGTAGAGCGTAGAAGATAGCACAAGGATGATGATGTCAAAAAATCACATCGATGATGTAGTACGGGGTAGAGCTATTTATTGACATTTTTCCTCAGCCATGCCAAGTTGCTGCAGGCACGAACGTTGAGCAGTTGGACGCTAAATTCCGGCAAAGTGGCAGTAACGCCGGATTTATAATCCAAATGCATCATGTCAATATTTCCAATTGTAGATGACTGACCATATTCTCCGTTAGGGCTGGCCACCTGCAAGCCAACATTTTCTGCCGAGGCACAGCCCACTTATCGAAGCCTGCTATGGCGATCCTGTTGGAACCTACCTAGTAACTCAGAGCCAAAGAGCTTGCTCCTTTTTCGTGCTGTAAAATGGGAAGGGCCTGATTAAATTAGGGGACAAACTCAAGTAGTTTACTTGTCACCCAATCCAAGTAGGAATTGTATGCTCAAGCGCCAGCTGCGATCATCAGATATCGTCATCACGCCCGCATTTGGGCGCACTCCGCTAACTAGTTACACCCCACCTTGCGGACCTGGCCACCGAGGCTTCTTAGCTCCGCCGACCAAGGCATTTACGATAAAGGCCGTCTTTGTTCGACAACTATCGGCATTTCATCAATGCCAAGTCGAGACTAACCAGCACCATATGTTTTGTAGTCTTCAGCCATCAGATGAAAACCGCAACACACTCTTCATTTCTATGTACACTTTTCAAGTCTATTTCCGAGCTTCTCATGGGCAAGTTCACAACCTCACACGCCACCGTGCAACTCCTATTCTACATCCTGCGCCGATCCGAATATGCAAATGTTGACAACTCCATCGTCTCCTTGATTATTACAGCTCGTCATGCGCTGGTCGCCCGCTATCCTTGTGCAGGTCAACACCTTGCTTCTTGCGCCAAGTTTCCCAAAGCGCCCAAAAGTCCTTTTCCATGGCCTTGTCCATCTGGTCGGGCAACACTACTTCGTATGTGACGTATAAATTGCCAAATTCGTGCTTGTGATAGACGGAATCGCCATCCTCGTGCCACTTGGGCATACCCTCACCAGCGACTGTCTCGACATGTCCGTTCTGAACCACTTGGCCTCTCTCGCGCCCCAGTCGCACCACATGCTGGTCAAGGTGTGTGAGATTTCGCGTCCAGGCACCCATCCAAGCCTCCCGCAAGCTAAGGACCTCTGTCCAGTAAAGATCGTCACCCTTGCGACGGAAATACATACCATCGACGTGGTCAGGGTTATCCTCTGGCGAAGGACTCTTCTCCGCCAATGTGACAAGCAAATCGCCAGCAACCCAATCCGGACTCTCATCCGCTTCGTTTTCGTAGGCAACGCGGGAATCGCGCTTTGCGCCACGGTCTATCTTGAGTGTAACTGTCGTGGGTTTCTTTTCGACACGCATGCCGTGGCACGTAGGACAGACGTTTCGGATCGTCTTGCCGCGGCCGCCGCACACATCGCAACGCATCTGCATTTGCTGAAACATGCCCGGGGCAAGCTGCTTCTTGACGATGCGCACTCCGTGGCCGTTGCAGGCAGAGCAGTGGTCCACCTGCTTATCTTTACTTCCGGTCCCCTCGCATGTCTCGCAAATGTGTTGCTTATTCCACTGGAACTCGCTCGTTGCGCCGTTGTAGAAGTCACGGAGCGAGATCTCTACCTTGACTTCGACATTATGCCCTCGCGGCTCGCCGGCAGAAGAGCCAAAATGGCCATGGCCACCAAAGAAACGGCTGAAAAGGTCAAAGGGGTCCCCTCCGCCGCCGCCGCCGCCGTTGCGCTTATTCTGTACGCCCTCGTGTCCGTGTCGATCGTAGATTTGACGAGTTTCCGGATCGCTCAGGACTTCGTAGGCTTCGGACACGGAGACGAACTTTTCCTTGGCAGTATCATCGCCACTGCACACTAGTCAGTATAGCTTTCCAGAGATTGTCAACAAGGGGCATCGCCGTACGGATTTTTGTCTGGGTGAAACCTTTTCGACAGCTGGCGGTAGGCCGTCTTTAATTGCTTGTCGTTGGCAGACCTGTCAACGCCAAGGATCTTCAAACATGTTAGCTATACGAATCGTCAGTCGGTGCGGCCAGGTGGCGCACCTTGTAGTAGTCTTCTGCGCAAAGCGCAAGCTGCAACAGTGACAGTAGCAGCACCAGCGCGGCGATCTTTGTTAACATGGCTGCTACCGCGCCCGATTTAGAATAGATGACGGAATAAGCACCGGTAGCTTGGATTTGTGTCGGATGAAAACTTCGGCGCGCATGTAAAGGAGTGAATGCTCTGCATCTAGCCGGATTGCAGGGAGAGTGGGTGAACAAGGCGAGGGGATGCGATAGTCTAATAAACAGAGGAGCAATGTGCAACCAGCAAGGAAAAGCGTGGATTCATAACCGACCAGCGTGTTAACATTATTAAGTGGGGCATCACCCATCTTGACGCTAACTAACTAAATTACCGGTTACGGATAGGTACATAGGTACCTAGGTAGTAGGTAGGTAGTTACCTTGGTAGTAGCCTAGTAGGTACTTCAAGCCCTGGGGAGCAGAATAGCTATGCTTACGCTCTGCTAAAATGCATTGACTGTTTGTAGTAGTGTTGCTGATAACCTACCTATATACAGAGTGCATCCATACTTTGCCCGAAATCTTCTTCCAGGTCAACGTCGCCGTGCTTGCGCTGAACAATTCCATGCTGTCCAGAGCCCCAGGTATCCCGCCGCGCAGGCCCTCAGCCCGCTAGCGGAGCCCCGCCGTTCTCAAATGCCAAATTTGTGATTCGAGTCACCACGACTCACCAAATCACGAGAGCACCCCAACACCGCGCTCGATACCCAGAACGGCTGTCGCTGCACAGGAAATACTGTACCTCGTCATTAAAAATATTGCTGCGACGAATATACTCGCGTGACTGGGCCAATAGTCACTCTTCTCTCGTGTCACAGCGGCAACAATCCAACCCCACCATCACAAGCGATCAACCCACGGCTCGCGCTCGCTGTCGAAGCTCCCTCGCGATGCCGTCGGTGTCAGCAGGCTATGCGCCTGACCTGGACAAGCTTATAAAGTCTCTCAAGGGCCAGCCCCTCGATGCCTCTGTCGAGAGCCTCCTCTCGTATGTCGGATATCTTGTACCACGAACCGCAGCAAGGCAGCAAAACTACAATGGGCAGTTCAAACCCGCTAACAAGGCCATAGGCTTCTCAAAAGACGCCAGATCAAGGGTTCTGAGCCTTGCGCTATTGCCACTGCCCACATACTTTTACAAGTAGTAGCGCGCTCCAAGTGGCAGGACGTCGACGCACTGATCGACAATGTATCCCAAGTCGGCCGACGGCTCGTCAAGGCGCAGCCAACAGAACTCGCTATAGGCAATATTGTGCGGCGCGTACTCGGCCTCATCCGCGACGAAGCCGCTGAAGAGCGCCATGACCAAGAGGACGAGACTCAAAGCGAGGCGTCAGCGCCCGCCACGCGCACAGATGGCTATTCGTCCCCCAAGCCGCGACCCCAGCTCACCTCGACGCTTAGCTCGGCCGGTCTACCAAAGACTCTCTTCCATCTTCTCTCTGCCTCGCCGGATGTCGACCTCGCTTCTAGCGGCCCCGGCTCGCCTTTTCACAACTCTGGCACTTCGACACCGACAACATGGAAGGGCACCTACAGCCAGATCCACACCCTGCGATCTGAAGTCATCGATGGCATTGAGGAGATTATGGACGAGATTAGCCAGGTGGATGATCAGATCGCTGCCCTCGCCGATGTCCAGATTCGTCCCGGCGATTTCGTCCTGACGTACCGGCCGTCCACTACGGTCGAACGCTTTATCCTGCGAGCCGCGCAAAAGAGAAGGTTTACTTTGTTCCTAGCCATCGAGGCTCCGAGCAAGCCTACCAGCGAAGAGCCACACGCTTCGTTTCGCAGAAAGCTCATCGCAGCTGGGATCACTGTCATTAACATTCACAACTCGGGCCTCACTGCATACATGCCCCGTGTGGACAAGGTGATACTCGGTGCCAAGGCCATTGTGGCCAATGGCAGTGTCATGGCGACGGCCGGATCTGCTGCCATTGCACGTGCAGCCAAGGAGCACGGCACTGCTGTCATTGTTCTCAGTGGCGTATACAAGCTTAGTCCGGCCAATCCCTTTGCGGAAGACACTCTCATCGAGTGGGGGGACTCGTCTAGCTTTGTCAACTTTGACAACGGCACCATGGTAAATCATGTCGAGATCCGCTCTGCTCTCACCGAAATGGTGCCCTCTGCATTCATTGATACCTACATAACAAACCTGTATGTGCATCGCCAAGGTCGCGTTTGGCCAGTACTAACAGTCGATAGGGGCACACATTCGCGCGACTATTTGTCCAGCATTATTGCTGATCATTACAAGCACCAAGATGTCAATTTTGATCTCGTTGGTGAGCGTATGGTCTAAATGAAAGCCCAAGCGCACGATCAAAATAAAGCAGTCATGAAGTGAGCTGTGCGCTGCACAGGGCTTCATTCGATTTCGAATGGCTGAGTCGTGTATTACGCATCTTGATTCTTTTCCTCGATTAGCCACCAGCTTCCAATAGACATGTACAGCAACGTTGTGATGTGGGCTTACAGCGTAAGGGCTACTCGCGAAACAAGCGATAAGGCCTGCTAAAGAAATCAAATTGTACACATTGGCATGCTGTCAAACCACGGATTTTCCTGCTTTTACTCCTCTTTCAACTTTGTTGAATTGTCGCGGCGTACGGGGGTGGGTGTGGTGCATAAGTATTGTAACCATGTGAAATTGACCCCTCATGCCCCTCGTGTCCGATCAAGTCCTTGTAGGTACATCGCTCTTCCGCGTCGTACCAGTCAAGGATACGATAACTCACCCAGTACGGCTCGTCCAATCACCAAAAGGGCTGACGCAAGCCCACCCACAGGGCTGAGGAAGACACGCAATCACTGCCTACCTAGTTGCCTACCTCGTTAGCTCCAGTGAAGCCGCCCGCCGAGGCTGACGAACAGGCACTAAAATGGATGACTGACGTTGGCCGTGAACCATCAAAGAAACTCTGATCCTTCCAACATTCTGTTCCTTTACATGGTTTCCGTGATACCCATTCCTTCTATAGCAACATGTCCGGGGCAGAACCTCCCCACGGCGGCGACGCACCGCCACCGTACTCAGAGACAGACATCTACTCCAACTCGGGATCAGCCGCTGCCTCCGCACCACCCACCGTCGCCGATGATGTCGTCTCCCGTATGTCGTCGTCGAATGAGGAAATTATCTATACGCCCCCAGATACTCCCCGCACAACCAGCATTGGCGACGATGCCATTATCGGCGTTCCGCAGCCCGGCGCCGACCTGTACTTTGAGACCAGACCCCCGCCTTCGCCAGACGTCATTCCGCAGTCGACGCTCATACATGCGCTCCGACTCGAAACGCAGTCTCTTCCGGATGACTTTGCCTTTCCGAGCGACTGGGAGAAGCGCGACATCAACGCGCAGGACTGGGCTACCTTTATCAACTTTTTGCTGCCAGATCACACCACGCGGGGCAACGACGTCATCTTGGAGCGCAAGCTCCGCGCCGAGGCAGAAAGCGAAGCTGGTCAAAGTCTGAGCAGTGGACGCTCGCAGGCTCAGCTCCAAAGACACCAGCTGCGCACTGCCGGCCCGGAGGCTCTTCGGGATGAGATGCAGCGACGGGCGAATGCGCTAGCGACCGTGCATGAATGGAACCAGGGCTTTTTCAGGGCTCGAGGTATCACCATCAGCATTGCCCCCAGCGGGGACGACGAAGCTGATCACAATGCAAACGCAAGGGACTTGCAAGATCAGGCAGCAACTGGTGGTGGTAGCTGGTGGCCGAATCGGGCGTCTTTCAGGATGGACGCCGGCGGCATCACATACGGCAAGAGATTTGTCATGGACTCCAACGGTATTCGCCTTGGCTCTCTCATCATGGATGCACATGGAATTCGCACGGCGAGCCACGAAGATGATGCGCCACGTACATCGCGAGATGCAGGGGTGGGAGCGTCATCGCGTCGGATGCCAGGTTTCTCGGGACCTGAACCTGAGCGCGGGAGAGCCCGAGTTTTCGTCGACACCAACGGCAAGGGCAAGGGCACAGCGCGGAACAGGTCCGTCTCCTCAGCTTCCTCAGTTTCGTCTGCGTCGTCGGCTTCCAGCGTATCCTCACTTGATTCGCTGCCTGACCACGACGATGTCCGCGATGCGCAACTACCTGCCTATATCAACATTCTGCGGGATTGGACATCCAATCCCAATCACCTGCGCACCAATACCGATGTTTCATGGCTCAAGAATGAGCTCAAACTTGCCGAGTCCCACGTCAAGGATCCCACTGCCGATAAAAAGGAGCTCAAGGCACAAATCAAGGTGCTTCTGAAGCAGTGGAAGCAGATTCAGCGTCATCAGCGCAAGACGCAGCGAGATACCCGCATGGCGCGTAAGAAGCAGCGACGTCAAGAAAAGCGTGAACGCAGGCAGTGGAAGAGAGACATGAAGAGAACGCAAAGAGATGTACGACGGGCGGAGAGAGACGTGCGAAGGCATGGTGGTCACATGCCCACGAGGCCTTGTCTGCCGGCTATGCCGCATGGCCCATCCATGCCTTCAATGTCTCACATGCCGTCGATGCCGTCGATGCCGCATGGATCAGCAATGCCGGCCATGCCTCACGAGATGCATAGCCCACCATCTATGCACTTCCATGGCCACCGCTCTCACCATCACCATGGCCCATTCGGCAGCAGAGGCGGCTGGCCTCATCATGCGCGTAGCGGACTCGGACGGAGTGGGTTTTCCGGCGCGTGGCCCCCACGCGGGCCTCCAACACACGCTTCTTGGGCCGGTCGTCGCGGACCACCCGGTCGCGGGCCTGATGGTGATGGAGACGACGATGCGCCGCCGGTGCCCAACCCTGCCGTCGCAGCCAAGTATACGGCAGCCCGGAGCATCGAAGACGCTATTCGTGAGCAGCAGGACAAGGCTGACAAGATGGAAGACGGACCTGGAAAAGACGCGATCCACAACGCAATTGCGTCCATGACGCAGTCGCTAGGGTCGCTACGGATGGATGCCGATGCAGAGTATGCACGCCATATTGCGGGCTCGCATATTGCTCAAGAGAGATCAGTCATTACGACGGCTACGAGTTGGAACTCGGCCAAAGATTGTAAGTTGCCCCCCCCCCCCCTCAGCGATGAATGCAGGCCCTAATTTCCCTCCAGGCTTGAGTTATAAAATAGGGGCCAAAATCACAGACGTGACGTTTCCTTCTGATGAGTGGTGGCATGGGACGTACAAGGGCAAGACGGGATACTTTCTGGCTGATCACGCAAAATTAATACCAATCTAGCTGTGGCAACGATTGTCTATGTCTATGGGTCTACAGGGCGCAGTTGGTCCGGTTGTAGGACTCTTATATGTCAAGCATTGGAGCGTGGCAGCCCAAACTGGGCACGTTGGTACATGCATATTCAGCTCTACATAGTCTGCACAAAAGGCACGTAGTATTTATACCAAATTGATGAAATTGTAACAACATTGAATCATCGCAACCCACACCTAGAGCTGGCCGTGAAACTTTTCATTTTATCTAAAAGACCTGAAATCGCAGAATGTATATGCAACTCACCTACTATTGTCCAACCCCCCTTCTAAAAGTTTTTAGAGAAAAAAAACAAGAAACAGACAGCGCTTTACTTGCTCTCGTCCTTGCTTCGTCCCACTGGCAAAACTTTCTTCTTGCCAGCCTCGGGATCGCGGCCGACCTCGCCAACAGCCTCACCCTCATCCAGGTGCTCCCCCCCGTTGCTCTTGCTGCCATTCGTCTGCGCCTCTGCCGCCCGTTCCCTCTCCTCCTCCTCCTCGTCGGCGTCAATCTGCTTCCTGATGTGGTCAAAATCGAGGCGCATACAGAGCGCGTCTTCGCCATCCGCGTAGTACTTGGCCTCGGGCTTTTCCGTCTTGAAACCGAGCGTCGTCTCGTAGAGGTGGCGGGCGGCCACGTTGGAAACGCGGACGTGGAGCGAGACATATTTGGCCTGATATGTTTCCACCATGGCGAGTTCTGACCAGATATAAAGAAAAAAAAAAAGAAATTAGCCAATTTGTCCCAAGCAGATATCGTCTCTCCCAATGTTCTTTTTTGAATCTCTCCTCGAAAAAAAAAAAAAAAAAAAAAACGGGCGGGCGGGGGGGGGGCGGGGGGCG
>JAAHCF010000548.1:0-26210 GCA_038367545.1 Beauveria asiatica | reverse complement strand
GGGGTGGTTGGGCTGGTGTGGTGTGGGTGGGGGGGGGGGGGGGGGTGGGGGTGTCGTAGCTATTGCTGTCTACCAGACCAACAACCGGGGTAGTAATGATCAAAACAATCGAGGCGGATGACGTGCCCGCCAGAAATGCAGTGAGCGGGAGAAGAGCGCCAGTGACGGTGGCGGTAGTGATGGTGTGCACATATCGAGCTGGTGGTGGAAAGCAACGAGTCTGTCATATGATGGAATCTCTCATAAAATGGTACATCGACCCTTGCTCTTCTCACCGTCTTTGCGGCGCGACTTATGAGAATCGCGGTCGCGGCCGCCCATGTCACCGTTTCCTGTGCGACTGCGGCCGCTGGCGGCGCCCTGAGGACGAGAAGCCGCCTGGCGCTGGCGACGGAGGACGCGGACAACATCGTAGAATGCTTTTTCGACATTGATACAGTTCTTGGCCGAGGCTTCGACGAACTCACAGCCAAGCTCGCGGGCGAGGGCGTGGCCCTCTTGCGTGGACACCTCGCGCTCGGTGACGCGATCGCTCTTGTTGCCGACGAGCATGATGGGAACGGGCAGTTGCGGGGTGGCGGCGGATATGGGGGAACCGGGATAGGAGGGAGAGGAGGCGCAGGACTCCTTGACTCGCTGGATCTGATGATGGAAGCGCTTGATGCGAGAAAAGGAGGAGCGGGAGGCAATGCTGTAGACGAGGACGAAGCCTTCGCCATCGCGAATCCATTGGTCGCGGAGGGCGGTATATTCTTCCTGGCCAGCGGTGTCGAGGACTTCGAGCATGCAGGGTTGGCTGTCGATGACGACCTGCTTTCGATATTGATCCTCAATTGTAGGATCATACTAGAGGCCAAGGGAGAGTAAGCCATTAGCGGGTTTGGCGTCGTCATTGGGGTGCAGGCAGAAGATATGGGTAGGGTAAGGGATCGAGGCTGAGAGGGAGGACGAGAAGGATGAGGCAGGCAAGGGTTAGATTGGCGCAAAACTCACAGTCTCGACGAAATGTTGCAGACACAGCTGAATGGTGAGGGCCGTCTTGCCTACACCACCGTCACCGAGAACGACGAGCTTGTACAAGACCATTCGGCCCGCCATGATGGGCGACTAGGTGCGGTTGAGGAGCTCGTGGTGGTTGTCGAGGTCGAAGAAGGTGGACAAAGGTGGAAGCGTGCTTGGGGCGGGGAGGGGTTCAAGCAGCGACTATCTGGGCGGGTAGCAATTGAGGGGGGAGGAGACAGAGCGCGGTCGGCGGAAGGAGAAGGAGGAGGGGAAAGAGAGATTGAGATGGTGAGGATACGAGCAGCAGGAAAGAGAGAGCGAGAGAGAAGAGATGAGGCGGCTATAAGCAAAAGAAGCGCGAAGAAAAGATCAAAGAAGAGATGGGGTGGGAGGAATAGGGACGCGGGAATGGGTCAAGCAAGGTAGGTCGATGGTGGATGGTGAAGAGCGATTGTGGGTGTGCGTACTCCGTATGTGCTGCGGCGGTGCGGGAAGAGGCAAGGAAGTGTGGCCAGCCAGTCAGAATCCAGAGAGGAGCTAGAGAGGAGAGGGAGGCTAAAAATGACTAGTGGCTTGGTAGGTACCTGTCAAGCCTGTGTACAGATTACGGGGGAATAAATTTGTTACTGGCACGAATATCCGTGCAGAGACAATGAATAATAAAAGAAGAGGCAGGCAAGCAGACCTCCTGGTAGGGAGTAAAATGGAGGCTAATAAGGCAAGGTACATACATGCCTATCTAGGTACCTACGTAGGAATGAAGCAGAAGAAAAGAGGCGCGTAGGTGGACTGGAAAGGAGAGGAGGAGGAGGAGGAGGAGGAGGAGGAGAAGAATAATAAGAAGAAGAAGGAGAGGGAGAGGGAGAGGGAGAGGGATAGAGCTTGAGCAGACAAGTACCTGTCTCGGCAGACGAAGCTGCAAAGGTACCTACCTACCTACAGATTACTTTCGACCGACCTATCTACATACCTACCGAGTCACCTAAAGAGAAGTGCTGGACCTGCTGCCGAGGACACCTGCCGGGGGTGCACCAGTACACTAATAATAAAAGCTAAGAGTAAAACAATGTATCTTTCTCTTGTGCATGTCTACTTTTGGGTACGTGTCTACTTTTAGGTACATGATCCAAGCTTTATCATCTCCCAAAAACGTTACTTGGGTATTTATTCATGCCTGGGTACCGCTCGCTATAAATCCCGACAACAACGACAACCACTCAAATCGTGCGGCCGCTCCAGGTGGGCCGTGGGCGCTAGGCAAGTACCTCTTGTACGGATGCAACGAGTACATTAACCGCAGAGCCAGCAACAATTCCAGCCATCCAAGCTTCCGACTTGTTACCGACGTCCAGCACCGAATCTCGTCTGTATCGCATCTTCCCTACCCAAATAGGCACACACGCTGACCACGAATGCGTGGCTGCGCAGCTTGCGTCTACTTGCCCCAGCGATCAACAGGCCCCAGGAGAGGGGGGCAACTTGCCGGCAAGGGGGGCTTTTTGCTCGCCTCTCTCCAGTAAAAAACGCTCACTGCAAGCTGCAGCGGCGCGGGCCCAGTCCACCGGTAGCGCTACCTAGCGTCCCGTTACAGGGCTCTACTAGCTGAGAGCTATCAGTATTATGGAACCGCCCTCGACCTTGATATTATCCAGTCCAGTGTCGTGAAATTGTCGCCATCATTGGCCCTCGCATGCCAATTGGCTTCGCAATTCATCTTGTCGTCTATTCCTCAGCGCCGCCAGATTTCATTCCACCCCCGCCCTCGTGGTTCTGGACCCAGGTCTGGAGCTCACTGTTGGTTGAAAAGCGCGGTTGGCCGTCTTCGCGCCTGCCCACTGCCTCGGGGGGTCCTCTTGGCAGAAGCCACGCGGACAGGGGTGCTCGTAGCTTGTTTCTCCCATCCAAGCAAAATAAAGCCAAAACAAGGGACAGAGCAACCGAATGGAAACAGAATAAAGGGTCTCGACAATTGGATTACCGCTTTGAATATCTGCACGCCAAAACAATACATGCACTCGCACGCAGACTCGGCCCCGGCCGGCCTGCCACAATACTCCCAAGACCTCGTGCATAAGCGGGCGCTCACGGATACCACACCGTCCATCACTTGTCGACATCGCTTGACGATAATAGTTAGTTAGTCCGACACCATTCCGGCATCCCGCCCTGGCAAGCCTCTCTGTCTCTTTTGCTCTTCTTCTACTCATATCCACCCGTAGGTAGTAGACCCCCGAGGCGGGTCCAGGCGCAAGAGCGAGAGAACGCCTAGCCTAGTCCGCCCGCTCTCCCACAACCAGGAACAACGTACCTCCTTTTGGCCTCGCAAGAGGTAAATAGTTAGTTATGCAGCCTGCTGGAGTTTCGCGCCTGCTGCTTGCGCCCCTGGATGCGCGACTGCACCAGCCTCTTCTCTCTTCTTCCCCCTTAACTATGCTAGGCCTTGCCTTGCCACCGATGGGGACTTAATTAGGCCAGCTTTTTTACCGAATGGCAAAAAGGCACTTGGGCGGTTTTTTTTCCATCGCTGCCGGGCTGCCGGACGAGAGCTGGGTTTCTGTGGGTAGTGGGAAAACCTATGCCAACGTATCTCGATATCCGCTGAAATAGCGCCCAAACCCGCACCAGTGGGAGGGTCACCATAATCATACGTTTGTCAAGGAAGAAAGAATCCGGGGCCTCAGCAATGGAAGACAAAGAGAAACGTTGATCGGGGAGAAAAAGAAATTACCCGAGTCATACATGTCATGGGAAGCAATTATCAGAGACTTTTATAAAGGAACGGAACTACTGTGTAAACGGCACGCACAAGAGACGGAAGAAAAGATGGAACAAGGACAGATTGAGCCAACATGATTTTTTCATCGACACTACCTCACTCAACCAGGCCGACTCTTGCTTCGTGTCAGAGGCAGACATACAGAACAGTTGACTACGGTAGATAAATATTACAAAGCTTCTTTATGGCACAAGGCAAATGAGAAAAAAAGGGAATAATTTAGTCCAAAGTGGGGGGGGGGGGGGGAAGGGGGGCAGCCCACCACACAAGAAACAATCGCGTGCGGATTAAATAGTTACGGAGTACTCAGTAGATAATCGGCGACAAGAAGTTATTAAACTCAATATGGCAGTTGGGGCACCCTGTCATGCAAGCCTAGAATTGCTAATAAGCCGCCTCAGAACCCCCCTTACAGTACTGCGACTTTTGTGTACCAATTTCTCTGAGAGCCATCGAGGCCGAATATGCCAAGCTCAGCCTTCCCAACAGCCTTGCCTGCCATCTCTGACACGGCACCAGTATCAAGGCGGTGGAGGAACGCGGCTTGTTGTCGCAAGACGTCTTGATTGTGTAACCAATTCCCAATTGTCGTCGTTGCCGTGAAACTTGGCAACAGTGCAACCCATTTATGATTCTCTTTGTGACAGCCATCTCTCTTTGTCAAACTGACTTTGCTCTTGCGCGCAGACAAGGCATCGTAATCGGCCATCACGTCATGACACCCTTACTAGATCAATCTACCAGGTGTTGCATGTCTCATGTTCCGCCCTCTACTCCGTACCCTTTGTCCTTTTTCGTGTTCAACCGCTGCAGTCCGAGACCCTCGACCGCCGCAGCCCACACACGGCGCACACGGTCGGTGCCGATTCGGGGCGATGCACCAGCGGCGCCGTCTATCTGCCGACACACGCACGCTTGTTGGGCAGCAATCGTGAACAGGGAATGGCCACTAATAAATAGTTGCATAAACTCCTCCTCGCTATGCTCGTTTTTGTCGTGAATGCAGATTGTCTTACGCAAAAATAGGACATTTTTCTGTCTGCAATGGCGAGTCAACAGTTGGCACGCTCATTGAGTTGCTGCGTCTTAATGACTCGCTCACTGCCTTGTCAATGCCTTATTCATTGACTGACCTGAATACGGGTTGCAGCTCGCGAAATATCAACGCACACACACCTTGCATGTGAAGTTCTTTGTTCAATTTTTCTTACCGTCGTGCAGATGGTCTGCATTTTTCTTGTGCCACCTCGCGAGGAGTTCGCTGCTCCTGCAAGCCAGACCCTCCCTCCCCTCCTCGACGACAATCCCTGCAGAATCAAGTTAGTTGGTCGACTAGGAAGGGAGGAAAAAAACCCACTGCGACGATTTGACTTGCATGTCTAGTTGGTACCACTAAAATAGGCCCTGGACTACGACGGTGACCGCATGAAGAAGTTGTCACGGACTGCTCATCATAGCCACTCCCAACCCAACCCCCCGGGGTACATCGGCCCCAAACCCCTGCTGGCAGTATCCGACCGTTGGCGTGCTCTCTCCAAATGCTGGCTTACTACGGATTATAACTAATAGTCACTGATACTGCACAACTCGCATGCCTTGCCTTGGCGACAGCGGTGGCACGCCGAGATGCTACACTCGAGACCATTCTAAAAGCGGGCCGAATAAGAGATGGAGATTTGTCAATGCTCTGTGAGCGGACAATCGAGTCGAGTTTTTGACTGACGCCAATATGAATTAATTATGACCCTTTCTGTGGTACCACTGTACCAGCTCACATTCCGCTGTTCTCGAAAGACACTCTCCACTGTGGCAGGCCATGGCTTTTGCCTGTCCGAACCAACGACAAGCCACACACACACCAATGTCAAGCCTTGTGGCCCCCGGACAGGACTCTTAACGGACTTGATTCGCTCCAAAACCTGTCGAAACATTGCCCATCGGAACAACAGACGAAACGCACACGCGCGGATCTACAAAGTCTGGACCCCGCCGCGATGGTTTGTTCTCGACCAACGTTCTTCTCAGAGAGGAGCCGCAGACGCACAGACAGATGGACACCTGATTACAATGTTGCACACAACTCCATAACACTATGCCGGATAGTTGATTCTCCTCTCCAATAAGATAGACGTGCTCGGAAGAGTAGAAATCTTTGATCGCTACGCCAGGTCATCCACGCCTGCTGCACTCCTGCCGCCCCAGGTGTTTCCCACGACTAAATAGCCAAGCGACTCTAAAGCAGAAACGCCAGAGACAAAGACGCCGTAAGAGGAGACACCCCCCGACGGAGCAATCTCCAGGCGGACAATATCCGGCCGCAGAGTGGACCAAGGATGGCTCCCCCCACGGAGAAAGCATACATATCGCAGGCAACGCCTCCGACTACCTGCAGATATGGTGCTTGCGGAAGCCCGGAAGCGGAGCCGAGCACTTACACCAACCTCTTCCTGTGGTGCGGCCGCCTCGTAATCCAAATAAACAAGAGCCTCACCCGTTGATTTTCGCATGCAAGCATATGCACAGACACACACATAAACGCTGCGCCTGCAGCGACGTGGGTGCTAATTAGGCCAACCCCCTCCTTATTAGTCTGCAGAAAAATCCAAAAATAAACAAGTTAATTAAAAAAAAGGCAACGTTTGTCGTGCGGACCAATGAGGTACTGTCCCACACAAGCATAATGCGGCACGGTGTCATTTTTCTTACGTGGTATTGCAGGTCTGGCTGCACGACTCTATATCTTTTTATAAGCTGGTAAAAGACTAGGCCTGAGAACGTGCAAAATGACGAGTCAAGTTGGATGCGGCTCATGATGCATTGTTGTGAAGGCTGTGTTGTGCGATGACCGGAATTTGACTAGAAGGGCACGGCATGCGGAGAGGTAGGAGTTACGAGATGTAACAAGATGAAAATGATTCTCATGATGAAGCAGATAAGCAATACTTGGTAGAAGCGTGGATAAGCATTTAAATAGTAGTAATTATAGAATCAACAACATATGAGATGCACTAAAAGAAATGAGAGTTTGCGAGAGTGAGATGTGGAAACGCTGTATTCGAAGCGAAAGACAAATAGGGGCGCATCAAATCAGAAAAGTCCGAAAACTGGCTGGTATTTGGACAAAAAACACGACTGCACACCTCAGATGTCTATCTCGCGATCCTTACTACCTCGCGCCTCATGATTGAGGCACTCTCCCCAAACCATGTCGATCCCACTGGCAAATGCCAAGCTCGCTCTGCTCCGAATCGCGGTGACTTTTCAGGTCTCGCGCAAGTGTGGCACAGAATGCTCCATCAGGCAGCGGAGGATGGCGATGGCGATGGCGATGGCGAGTTCAGTCCAGACAAGCCAGGTTTCTCTTGCAAGCAGGCGTTCTGCGCCAATGCCATAGTGCCGTCGTGTAGTTCCGAGTCTTGAAAGCGTGGAGGATGGTATGAACTTGAGCAGATTTCTTCTTGAGCGAGATGTCTGGATTGCACACAAGATGTATCATGTACGTGAATGATGATTGAGAATGGTGGGAAGAGCGAGGGCAATGTACAATACTGCAGTCTTACAAAGCCAGGAATGAAAGCCGATAAGCAGATTCAAGCCCCGAAAATAAGTTGTAAAAGACCTCAAGATCTCAATCTCGGTAAGTCTTACTAAGCTTGTTCCTCTTTGACACCAAACCGCTGCCGATTAAACTCTTCAACGACGCGGCTAACCTCGACCGCCACCTCTACCGCACCCGGCGTATCGCTATGAATGCAAAGACTCAGCGGTGCAGCGCCCAGCTTCAGATCTACGCGCCTCTTCCCACCATCCTTGCACGCAATCCGGCCCGTCTGCAGCGCCTCTCTCACACGCGTCCGCAGATCATCCAGGTCGACCGCGTCGTGCGTCCGGGATATGATGCAGTCGCCGTGCTCGTCGTACTCGAGATCGGCAATGATTTCCTGAACAAAGGGTATGCCCATGGCCGCGCACGTAGTCTCCATGAGCGTGCCGGCGGCGCCAATCATGGGCACCGGGGTGGTGCCGTTGGGGGAGGTAAAGTGCTTGGCTGCGCGACAGACGGCCTCGCACACCGTCTTGTCTTTGCACATGACGCCGTACAGAGCTCCGTGGGGCTATATATATATTCTTTTTAGTTAAAATGTACTGGAAGTTTCCTTCGCAAGGCGTAAGGGAGGGGGGGTCTTGAACGTGCGCTGATGTGGGAGAGGGGAATGCCCTCAATGTCGAGAAACGCTTTGAGGGCGCCGATTTGGTAAATGACCATTTTCTCGCACTCGACCTCATTCATCTGAATCTCGCGCCGGCCGAAGCCTTGCAGATCGAGATATGACGGATGCGCGCCGATGCGTATGCCGTGACGGCGGGCCGCTTTGACAGTCTTGTACATGACCATGGGGTCGCCGGCGTGGAACCCGCACGCAATGGAGCAGGATGTAACGTGCGGCATAATGGCCTCGTCGTCGCCCATGGTCCAGTTGCCAAATGCCTCGCCCATATCACAGTGAATCTCGATGGGCTTGGACGCCCACGCCAACTCGGTGTCTGCCATGCTTGGAAGTGATGAATGTGGAAAGCGAGCTGATGAAGCTGATGTAGGTGCGGAAAGCTGTGATGAGAAGAACTTGCAAGGATTTAAATGAATATTGAGCTGGTAGGTGATGTACTAATAGAGCGCTTCAAATGATAGCTTCATATGTATAATGATGACGTGTGCCTGTACTCAGACTATCAACACTGCATCGCTCGTAGAGTACCAGCGTCTAGCACATACATGAGTACCTCTCGTAAACTTGACCTAATTTGCAGTTATGCGTTCATAAAGCCCCCTCAGCTGCAAAGTGGCGTGGACCGCGTGTGTGGCTTGCTCGTGGAGTTGTCCCAACTCAGCCAGTTACGCATGCGCATGCCCGCTCGTGAACGGTGCCCAAACTCGTTGCATTGACCCACCCCCGCATTATGTTTTGAAATGTGAATCGACCAGTGATGGACAGGGGTCTAGCTCAAAAGTTTGCTACATCTCCTTCTTCTTGCTCATGTCTTGGGACATGCCATCGCCCCCAGAATCCTGACGCAGCCGCCTGGGGTTTGGCATGTCTCGGATGTGCAATCAAGGTATGAGGAGAGAGGTGTTAAAAGGCACCGAGTCACCACCAATGAGCAAAAGCCACCATTGAGTTTTTGGATCGGCAGCAGAAACATCGACAGACATCTTTTCCTTGCTTCATTCTACGTCACGCATCGCCAGCAATCATCATGCAACTGTCACGCCACCTCGCCTTTACGCAGAACCTCATATCGGGTTCTGTGCTATTCTTCACAGTCGGCGTCTACCTTGCCGTCCTCGGTCTCGGAGCAGGTGGTGGTAAGCCCTCGTCCCAGCGTGTCAGCGACATCTCCAACAGCTCCCTCTATGGCATCTACGCCGTGTTTGGCTTCTTCACCGGTGCCATCATGAACAAGCTGGGACCACGCATCACAATGACTATTGGCGTCGCTGGATATCCGTTGTACGTGGCCGGTCTTTTTTACTACGATCGTACAGGTCATGAGTGGTTCCCGATTCTGGGAGGCATCCTCCTGGGGCTCAGCGCTCCGATGCTGTGGTGCACGTCTGGCTTCATTCAGTGGGCATATGCGACAGAGCTCGAAAAAGGAAAATATATCGCCATTCAGTATTCCATAAACCAGATTGGCAGTGTTGTGGGATCCATCGTGGCATTTGGCATTATTTACAATAACGCCGCGTCGCCAGAAGACGGCAGTCCGACGAGCGTCTACATCGTCATGATTATTCTCATTTGTTTTGCGTTTCCGTTGACTATATTTGGGCTTGTCAGCCCCAAAAACGTTCGCCGTCAAGACGGGACGCCCATTGCAATTTTCCACAATCTGTCACTTGCTCAGGAGCTCCGAGGACTAGCCCGGGTACTGCGAGACTATCGTGTGATGGCTATGCTCCCAGTCATCTTCAGCTGCGAACTGGTTCTCGGGATTTTGCCCTCTATGAGCGGTCGCTACTTCAACTTGCGGACTCGAGCCATGAACAACATCATCTTCTACCTCGTTCAGCTCCCTGCCTCCGTGGCCTGCGCTTATCTTACAGACAGGTTGCCGTTTCGTCGAAGTGTTCGTGGGTACATATCTATTGGAATTCTCGGCATCTTCGTCTTTAGTGGCTGGAATGCGTTGTTGGTTTGGGTCTCTGTCTCTGCTGCCTGGGCGTCGCCGCCTAATGGAGGCGTTGATTGGACCGACGACAACTTTCGCGGGCCGTTTGTTCTCTATCTGGTCTTTGGTTTATTATACGGCTCTCACCAACAAATAGGAATGTGGGTCATGGGAACTTTTACGAATGAACCGACTGTTTTAGCCATCTATGGTGGACTATGGAAAGGTGTCGCTGCGGGAGGCGTCGCTGTTCAATTCGGAATGGCAGCTGCACAAGTGTCCTATCAGTACGTCCTATCTTGAAAGCCAAGCAGCTGGGATACTAGATATTTGCTAACACCCTTACACAACAGAGCCCAGATAACATTTGCTCTTGCTTTGCAGGTCATCTCCATTCCCATCATGCTTGTCTTAATGATGCGAGCTCGCGAGTCAAACAACAGCGAAGAAGGTATGCTACCGTTGATCCGCCGGGGGGGCTGTGGAATACTATTTGCATAGGCATCCTAACGTAATGAAAATAGTCCATGTTATAGTCCCTCAGTATGCAGAGAAAATTGCCGCCAAACCTGGAGTCGAAGAAGTCGAGTCAAGCTGTGGTTCAGGAACGCGTCAAGTCATTGTGCCCTAAAGGCTTGCAAAGACGTCACAGATGACAGTCAATTCCAGCAGGGGCAGTGGCAGTCTATTCACGCTACAGAGAGAAAATGAAGGATGGGGCTGGTGCAGCTCTGCGAGGGATAAGAGCATGTATGACAACCACCCAAATGATCAATCATGGGCTTCAGGAAGATTCGTAGTCGTGCCGTTCTGTGTTTGCAACATTCTCTGAATTCTTCACACAGTAGCTCATCCATGATGTCTCTTTTCTCACAATGTGCTCATCGATCAGACCTCTCGAAGCATCTCATATTCGTTTCATTGGTGACGCCACACACAACATCACTCAGCAGTCGCGTCACTTTCCAGCTCATCAAGTTTTTGCAGCGCAAATGCCAGGCTATCATTCGAATTTTTTAACGCGGCCTCGTGCTTTCCGACGTGGCTGCCAATGACATGCCGAACTAGGGACTCAGTAGAGCTTCTCAGGCCGATACCTTCCTGCTTTAGTAGATGTATGACAACGCTTGCCAAGTCGTCGTCGCTACTGTCGACGTGAGCAAAGCGTCGCGTGGTGGGTGAGTCGTGCACACTAGAAAGTCGCCCTGCTCTACTGCCGTCACTGAACAGGTTCGCCCTCGAACTTGAACCAGTGTCTGGCGTTGGCATTGCTTCGATGGTGCGCCGCGCGACCGGTGTTTGAGGGGCAGACGGAGCTTTCTCCAACCTCGCCTTGGCCTCATCTGCCTCTGTCAGGAAGAAACGGCAGTCTTTGTCGTTTCCCCAGTTTTTGCATCGTGCAACTATATAACCTGGTTACTCCTCGGACGCCGACGTTATAATGGGGAGGAAAGACAAACATCTCTCGCCCTTGCTGTTTTCCTTGGTCGATGTGTGCCATTTAGCCTCCTCATTGCAGCCGCAGTACCATTGACCACGGCGGAAATCCCCATTGGCATATTTAGAAAACAGTACCATTGCCGATATCGTTGATTCGGCTTTGAGGTGATTACGCTTTGCTGTCGAATTAAGGATTCATGAAAGAGCGACTATGTCAAAATGGAACAGAATAAATCAAGGGAGAAAGAGGCAAAGTAACAAGGAAGAGGGGGATCAAGCTCCACCTCGATGCTCAGGCATGGCACTACTGCATGAATTCTTGTGACGAGACTTGCATGATGAAGCAGCTGAAGAAGCCATGGCTTATTGTCTGCGGCGTGTTAGTGTCTGATTGGATGGTGGATTTGCTAAAACGCCATATTGCAGCAGGTCTTTCCAGCTTATGCCTCGGAAAACCCATGTAGTGGGCGATGGTAAACTTGTCGCGGACGGGATCTAAATGGCAAGAAGGGCGTAACATGATCGATTAGCGCATGGCAACCCTCGTGGCTTTGTTTCTAGATTTTGCTAGCGAAACGGATCATTAGTCTATAGGAGCGAAGGTGAGGGTTTTCATACTACTTACAGGGATTCAATCACTATACATTATTTAGCACCCTGCCTAGGTGAACTAATTCTATAGGCTTTTTTTAGAAAAAGAATTAAGGAAAAAAAATAAAAGAATTTAGGATATAAGAGAATAGTAGAAAAGTAGTAGACTTTATAATTGTAATTTATATATATAATTATCTAGTACTTTAGTAAAGTTAGCTATTATAAGTAAAAGAAAGTAATAGTAAAAGTAGATTTTATATTAAAAGGTATACTTTTTAAAGTAATATAGTATATTAAACTTAATTAATAAAATTATATATTAAATATAATAGATTACTAATAAAGAAGACTTTTATTAATATATAAACTTTTTATATTTTATATAATTAATTATTATATTAGTTAAGAAGTAACTATTACTATAGAAGTATTATAAGAGTTAAGGATAAAAAAGATAGTTTTTTTTATAAATTATAAGAATAACTTTTTTTTTCTTTTTAAACTTAATTTTTATTATTTACCTTATAATTAAGAGCTTTATATAGTTCTCCTTTAATTAGAAAAATATCTTACTTAATTATAACTATTAAATAATTTCTACTTATACTATAATATATTATATATAACTTTTACTTTTTTTATTAATAAAAAGTTCTTAATTAAAATATTAAAATTATTATTTACTTATATAAACTACCTTTAAAGGGATAATAGCTTTTAAAATATATACTATATATTATTTAATAGCTTATATAATAACTAATACTTTTAGCTTTTTTAAGTTCTTTTTTAATAATATTATAATAATAAATTTTAAACTACTTATTTAATAAAATAAATAAATCGTTTTTATAAAAGTCTAAACCTAGATTTATTAACTAGAAAACTCATAGGGCTATAAGTAATTCTTAGTTTAATTACTAAAAGGTACTAGAATTAAGTTATTATTATTATATTTTATAACCCCTACTATTAGCTAAGTCTTTCTAAAGAAAACTAGTTATTTATATAGTAAATAATAAAGAGCTTAATTTAGAAATATATAAGTCTTAGGTATAAATATAATATAAAAATATATAAGATAAACTCTTTAATTAAAGTTCTATAATAATTCTTTTTATCTAGTAATATACTAAACCCTCTTCTATAGAATAGATCTAAGGCTAAAGCTTACTACTTTATACTAAGTTATTATAACGGCCTGAAAAAGATATATATAACTCTAGTAGTATATACTCTAATATATCTACTATAATGCTTTGTGAACAAGATTCATCAGCCTCTCGGCCACAGCGACTGCAAAAGCCTCGCTATTAATATCCTGATTAGTCTCCACTAGTCGAATATGACTTCCTTTAAACCCCGACTTTAGAGTTTCGAATAAAGTCGCATCAGCTCGCGGGTCTGCAAATGGCCTGGATGGTGTTGAAAGGGTACTGACGCCTCCCTCGGGTAGCCACACTTCCACCAGTGACGGCTCTTTAGCGAACTGTAGGACCTTGTCCACAATGAAGCTAGCCATGGCTGTGCATTCGGCTTCAGAGGTTCGCATAAGGGTAACAATTGGGTTATGCTTGTGAAACTTCCTCTGAATATACCGCGGTGGAATACTGTCGGCCGGACCAAAGTTGACCATATCTGCAGCGCCGAGCGATATGATATTCGGTATGCCCCGTCTCAGAGCTGCTTCTAGACGCTCTGGTGCCGCCCGCATATTGCCTCCAGCGATAAGGTCGCATATCTCCGTTGTCGTAAGATCGAGTACAGCGTCAAGACGCCCTTGCTCGACGAGTCGCTCCATTGCCATGCCGCCATGGCCAGTAGCGTGAAAAACATATATTTCCACGTCATAGTGAGTCTCCAAATATCGTCGGGCATGCTCAATGCAGGGTGTTGTAACCCCAAACATTGTAATGCCAATCCGCGTTTTTCCCCGCTCCGCTATCAATGATTGCGGTGACTCCTGTGCGAGGCGCTGTTCGTAAGCCAATGCCATGCCTGTAATCCCGCCGGCCGCATTCGCAAGAATATCAAGTAGTAGCTGATTTGTACCAGCTATATCCACAACAGAATACATGAGGGACATGTCTGTTTCTCCAACGATTGGCGCCGTATAGCCCGACGCGACCGTGCTCACAATGAGCTTAGGGAGACCGATAGGTGCCGCGCTTCGCATTGCTGCAGATATAAGACTGGTCCCTCCTGTACCACCAGCTCCTATAATTCCGTGAATCCTTTGTTTACGGTCGAGATCGCGTATGTAGTTGGATAAGCAAGAAATTGTGTTGTTGATAGCATCAGGCCGGGATCGGTTAGGCACTTGATTGCCAGTTGTAGTATATAACTCCAGCAACTGAGAGCGAGATATACTAACTGCTTCATTGACGACGTGGTTTGTACCACAGTCTGCCAATGTAATTTGTACTTGGACTTGCAGCTTCGTAAACATACGAAGGATGCAGTCGCGCAGGTACATAAACTCGGCGTTTTTAGTATCGAGCGTTCCGATAATAACAATATGAGTCATGTTTGCTTAGATAGTAAACTAAAGAAGATATAAACTGTAATTCTAAATGATGAAGGCATAGAGCCTTTTTGTATTTGCTATTCGGCCTATATTAGGGTAGAGCGATCTCCGCGATCTCCGCGATCTCCGCGATCTCCGCGATCTCCGTTTACGGCCCCCTTCTCCGTCATCTCCGCGACCACCGACACCTGCCCTGTGATCAAGGATCCGATGAACATTGAATGTTTAGGAGCTAACTTGTTATTCGATTATCTACTTAAACCGACCTTAGTCCAGACTATAAGGTATGCTCCAAGAATTTAGGCAGTCAGCACTGCATCATCCTTACCACCTAACACTGCAAACTGTTCAGCAACGTGGGTTTTATAACTCTGCCTAAAACAATGGCAAAGTACAGCATAACCCGAATTGAAGTCCTTGAGCGCCTCCGTGGCCAAATTAAAGCAAAAAAGCCCATTGTGGGAGCTGGAGCAGGTAAGTCTAATGCCAGTGAATAACTTGCCCCTCAGGCGTACGCTAAACTGTGGATGAAAAGGAATCGGCCTCTCTGCTAAAGGTATCGAGGCAGGAGGAGGCGACCTCATTATCATCTATAACAGCGGTCGTTTTCGTATGGCTGGCTGTGGTAGTCTGGCAGGGCTCATGCCCTTCAGCAACGCCAACGACACTGTGGTGGAAATGGCAGGAGAGGTGCTCTCCGCGGTTAACCACACCCCAGTTATAGCTGGCGTGTGCGGGACCGATCCATTCTTGAACATGACACACTTCCTGAGCCAGTTGAAAAAGATGGGTTTTACCGGTGTTCAGAACTTCCCAACAGTTGGACTTGTGGACGGTAAATTTAGAGAAAACCTGGAAGAGACGGGAATGGGATACGACAAGGAAGTGGCTTTAATCTCAGAGGCATCAAAGATGGGGCTTCTCACCACGCCATATGTCTTCAATGCGGAAGATGCCGTTGCAATGACTG
This sequence comes from Beauveria asiatica, assembly GCA_038367545.1. Classification (NCBI taxonomy): domain Eukaryota; kingdom Fungi; phylum Ascomycota; class Sordariomycetes; order Hypocreales; family Cordycipitaceae; genus Beauveria; species Beauveria asiatica. Next base: position 10,730 of record JAAHCF010000548.1, on the reverse strand, counting down.
ACGCAGGAGCCGACGTCTTGGTTGCGCACATGGGGCTGACCACTTCTGGAAGCATTGGTGCCAAGACTGCCAAGACTCTGGATGTGTGTGTCGCGGAGGTACAAGCCATTCGCGATGCCGCGATTGTCAGGCGGCCGGATATTATAATTCTATGCCATGGAGGCCCGATTGCAACTCCAGAAGATACCCACTATGTACTCGAGCGAGTAACGGGGGTGCATGGATTTTACGGGGCTAGTTCTATCGAAAGACTGCCCGTCGAAATCGCCATCAAGGAAGCTACAGAGCAGTTCAAGGCACTTTAATAATCTACTAAGCTAACTTACGGGAGGCGCTAGCCTTCTACAGGATAAGCCTAGTAGCTAGATAGTATCACGCCACACTACTATTTTAATACTACAGAACTACTTTTATATTATTACACCGCACATTAATTATAGAAATGAATGTAATTCTTTATATCCTATTCCTTATTTAGTGATATCTTATGTTAACAGGGTTACACAGCAGATCCGCTCTAAATTATAAAAGCTTATAGGAATGGCAGGACGTGTTAAAAGTATCCCGCCGGTGTCGCACAGAGTATGCATTATAATATGGAGCTAAGCTGCGGTAGAAACATGTCTCCCTCCTGCCAGACGACATGATCCGAATCAAGCCACTGCTCTGGAGCAAAATTCCCGAAGAAGTCGACAAAATCCGGGGTTTCCATACCGGCCCGCCACGGCTCATTCCTTTTCCCGAGATCCTGGCCATGCGGAGCAGGTTGGCTCGATACGGACTCATCGCTAGGGGTCTGCCTAGCTATATCGGCACTACTCAGGGTTGACTGTGCGCGATGATCTGCAAACCCCGATTTCGTCCTACGAAACAGTTAGCCACATTCGTATTTCCCAACTGACGTAGACACGAGACGAACATCAAGCAACTAAGGATATTAGCAGACCTCGCACAGATCTGGCTTTGTGTCTTGAACAAATTCAGTGACTTTAGGCATTGATCTAGCAATGGCCGCACCTCTGAAGTTTGTGAGCTCTCCCGTTCGGCAGACGCCAAAAGGGCCAGCATGGAAGCGGCATGGAAGGCGTAAAATGCTCCCCGACCGCGAATGTACCACCTATAGGGCCTGAAGACAGCCGACGTCGTGAACTCGGCGTGCAGGGTCAGAACCTGGCGTGCGCTGTCCCAGCAGCGCTGCTTCGACCACACGTAGTGTGAAGGGCGGGACGGATCCCCAATGACTCTGCAGTGCAACAGTATCATCAAATGGTGAGAAAAACACTGCAGCAGGTTGATAAAGACCGTTGATGTGGCGGAAGCACAGTCGCTAAATTGCAGCAATGCGCCCTGTTCTGCTTGAAGAGCAAAATCAAGCTCCTGCAGCGCTGTGGGATTCACGTGCTGCTTGCCTGCGCTTAAATTGCTGATTTTCGACGACAGTTGGAAGAGGCGGTATTTTCGGATGAAGTATGCCACCGAATTAAGCCCAGGAGCCGCGGGAAGGGATGGTGCTTCCTCGATACACTCACCGCTCGACGCAACCGCACTCGGCGACTGAATAGAAAAGGAGCCGGCCATCCTGTGCAGGTCAAAGCCTGTCATGGACATATTTTGATTGCAGAGGAGCATCATCAATGCCAACCAACACCGGCGACGCTCCTCGCAGTTTACTTCATCGAGCGAAAAGACCGTGGGGTCCACGTGGCAGCCAATGGAGAGCGCGAGATGGTATGTGAGACCGAGTAGCGTCCAAGTTTGGCCGCGACTATGGTGGATACCATATATCATCAAGAGCAGAGTCTGGAGCGTAGTCAAGTTGTGCCTCCACAGATAGTGGTCCATATCCAGGCATCTCATGGCTGTGGAGTAGTATCTCTCAGACAGCTGTGCGACGCGCTCTAGAGTGGTCGCCTTGCGACTCAAGGAGCGGAGAAGGGAGCTGTCCTGGTCGACCGCCAAGACAGCTGTGCCGAGTATTGCGAAGAGGAGAGCCACCCACTCTATCGGCGCGTTTTCGACATCCGCCATGCATTGGTTATATATCTTGGAGAAGTTTGGGCCGTGGATGATGGGGTATATCTAAAACCAAGATCAATTAGGCTGGACTGTTGCAGTACCCGGCATATATACTTACCGGTCCTACTGCTCGAAAGTAGATGTCCTTGAGCTCGCTACAGAACTCCGGAGGTGGTAGAATGGCCAGCACGTCTGATAAGGTATCGGACGTGCCACGGGCAAAGGGAAAAGGTGCGCTAGGCGTGTCCGTGACAGTGTTTCCCTGGTCGGCGATTGGAACGTCTGGCGACGCGTTTCGGATGACATTCCAAGCAGAAGCGGCCGGGAGGAATCGCGTATGACCCGAGCGCGATGTGATCAACGTTCCCCTCGGCGCTGAACCAGCCGCATCGGACTCGCTGCTGCCGGCGCCGGTTCCTTGTACGCCCTGCATCGACCCAGGCGATCGCTGGAATTGAATGAGCTTCTCCAGCACCCCGATCCTTGCCGCCAGAGCGCCGTCCTCAGAAGTATAGGAGCGCCCGCCCGCTGGAGACTGTTCTAATGCAGTTCTCGGAAGAGAACGATGAGTCGTAGGAGTCTCGTACACGCATTGCGACGCGGGCACGCGCCGTCGCACGCAGGTGCTACACGGCGGGCCGTCTCGCGCACAGCGAATCTTCCTCTTGCTGCAAGCGGCGCACGTGACGGGCGTGCGCTTTTTCCGACGCTGCGTTGGCATCGCCGCGATTTACTGGTACTCTCATTAATGGAGATGGCGGTCGTACACAGACAAACGTCACAACTCTCCTCCTACATCAACACTAGCATAAAGCTGCTATTGGTAGGCTAATAGAATAGGCCTCTCCTTAGGGGCGATTCTGTTAAGGACTCCACTACGAAGGAATTTTTAGGAGAGTTCGCCTTCCCCCACAAATACTACCTACACGTGCTACGCACCCACCATATTCGCTATTACGTACTAGAGGGCCCTATAGCTACTATAGCCTTATAGCTATATCTAGTAAATATCTTAACTTTAAAATAATATATTTAATTTTATAAAATAGTTATTTAAAAATTAATTAAATTTATAAATAGTTTTATTATATTATAATTCCCTATCCCCTATTTATTATAATATAATATAATTATAAATAAAAGAATATAATTATTATAATTATTACTAAAGGAAAATAGTAAAAATACCTAAAATATCTACTACTACCTATAAGACTATTAACCTAGTTTATAGTACTAATAAAAATATAATCCCTTTAAGAATATAGTATATATATAAAGTAATTATTAGTTCTTAATTAAAAGTTTTATATAATTATAAAAATATAAAATTAAATAAGGGTTTATATAATTAATAATATAGTTATATATTAAGTTATTAAAAGGTTTATATTAAGTAAAAATATTATTAAAGACTAAAGAAAATCTTATAAAGTTTTTAATTTTAAAATATATAATAAAAATTAAATATAAAAAAAGTAAAAAAGTTATTATTAAAAAGAGTATTATTAAGAATATAGTTATATTTTACTAAAGATATAAGAATATATAATACCCTACTATTATACTAGTATAATATCTCTATTTATATATATATATATATAAAAAATATAATATACTAAAAAAAAATTACCTAAATAGCTAAATTTTTAATACTTTTATTTACCTTAAGTTATAATTATTCTTATTTTCTTTTCTCTAAATAATATTATAATAAAGTCTTAAATTCCTTTACTATTACTATTACTATTACTATTATTATTACTATTACTACTATTACTATTATTATTATTATTATTATTATTATTATTATTATTATTATTATTACTATTATTATTATTATTATTATTATTATTACTATTACTATTATTATCTCTTATAGAGGCTTTTAATACTTACTAATTTATTTAAAAAATATATTTTTAATAATATATATATAAGCTAGCTTTTTTAGGCTAATAGTAAAATACTAGTAATAGTAAAAGTAATAGTAATAATAGTAATAGTAATAGTAATAGTAGAGGGGTTATAGTAAATAAATAAGTAAAAAAAAAACTAAATATAATATTATTTTTAAAGATATTTATAATTATATATAATTATTATAGAAAATAAAGTTTCTTGGCACAGATAACGGCAAGGGCGTGGCGAGGATGCTCGGTGATCATCACGGAGTATTTGGGCGGCGGTGGGTGGTGACGTGTGTCTTGGTCGTATTGAAGTTTGGGAACAAGTTGTACCTGCTCGTGGAGGATGATCCAGCCCCGGCGGACGCAGCGGTGGCCGATGTGACGACGGCGATGCAGGCGTTGAGCCCAATGTCGCGTAAACAGAAGAGGAAGTATTTTATACCAGTCAATCAACAGCCAGTCAATCAACAGCCAGTTAATCAACAGCCAGTCAACCAGCAGCCAGTCAACCAGCAGCCAGTCAATCAACAGCAGTCAACTAGCAGCCAGTTAATCAACAGCCAGTTGATTAGTAGTTAGTATGTTAGTAGTGAGATTTACATTACTATTAACCGGCTGCTGATTGACCAGCTGCTGATTAACTGTTGTTTATAAGACGTTTATAAGACCGTTGATTAGGACTGGCTGTTGATTGAGTGCCTACTGAAACTTTACCTGTAGCGCATCTGCAATTTTCCTGCCTCTTTTGCCCCCGCCCGGAGCTCGTTTCTGAGACTTCGGCGGCAGAACTTGCACTTCTCGAGCATGAAAAGAAAGCCGAAGCAGAGAAGAAAGCCGACGCGAAGAAAGCAAAGAAGGAGCAAGAGAGGCTGAATACCCAGCGCGAGGCTACAAAACGGCGCCTCGCTGAAGAAGCCTAAAAGGAAAAAGAAACAGCTGCTGAGCGCGCTGAGATCCATGCCAGGGAAGACAATGACCTTCGCAGGCTTTTCGATGAATGGCACGTAACCCCTGGCCTCTGACCCCTCTAGACTTGAGGTTTACTGCTCCCCCGTTTCTATCCATCACTGACTGGAGGGGCTAATCCCTCGCCGTAAAGTCCTCCAAGTTGTCAAGGAGTTCTGCATCACCCGCCTCCCAAGGATGCTTGCGCTCAAACTGCTCAATAAGGGTGACGTGCTTGGCGCTTCTTGGGGAAATTTGAAACTCAAACTCGGCAGGGTACGCCACCAGGCCAGGCTTTGCCTCAATGTTGACGTCAATCTCCTCGCCGTCCTTTCCCACCTTCTTAGTAAAGTTAAAAGTGGCGAGCATTTGTGCTATATTAATAAACAGGCTCGAGCCGGCAAAGAAGCGACCGGGGCAGATGCGGCGACCATAGCCAAAGGTCTCGGGACGCGGGTCAGGCTCGCTGCGCGGCGTGAGGAACCGGTCCGGGTCAAAGCGATCCGGGTCGGCGTAGACGTCGGGGTCATGCAGGAACCACCAGACGGCGGGCATGAAGAGCGAGCCTTTGGGGATATGCATGCCCTCGTACTCGACGTCCTCGGTTGCCGTATGGGGAAAGCCCATTGGCGAAATGGGCCACCACCGAGAGGCCTCCTTGACGAGCGCGTCAATGTACGGCAGGCTCTCGCGGTCGGCAAAGGTTGGCAGCCGCTCTGAGCCGACGACGCGGTCAATCTCGTCCTGGGCCTTCTGCTGTACCTCGGGGAACATGATCATGGCGGCGGTAAAAGCCGTGAGCGCGGTGACGGTGGTGTCGGCGGCGGCGCCGTACAAACTGACGGCGGTCATGATGATAGCATGCTCATCCTCACCGCTTAGCTTGCCATCGGCGCTCTCCTGCGTGAGCTGCTGCACGAGCTTGGACACGTAGCACGGTCGCGAGGTGAAGCTGGCCATCTGGCGACGGACAAAGTTGTAGGGAATGTAGCCGGATGCGTGGATGGACCTTTTCCACCGGCGCGCCGTCTCCTTGAATCTGACGCCGGGAATGCCCTCGGGCAAGTAGCGCAGAGCGGGAATGACGTCGACTGCCCAGGTCATGGGAGCGGCGGCAAGGGCGAACTCGTTCACCATCCGGCCAACCAGGTCGACCAGCATGTCGGGCTTGTCAGGCTCAATGGCATATCCGTAGGCCATTTTGAGGACCATGGCGGCGGCGGTACTAAAAGGCGTTGCGTTAGGGATCTGCAGCAGATTCTAATGTAATGTAGCGACGGCAATGGCCCCTCACGTTTTTAAATGCGACTTCCACCGCTCCGGGTGTTTGAGTACGCGCACGAGCTGGCGGCCGACCTCGACCTCCTGGACGTCTTGGAACTGCATCGCCGACGCCTTGGTGCCGAGCTCTCGGTGCATATACTTGCGGTACCGGCGGAACGTGGGAGTATAGCCCTGGCAGGGAACAGTCGCCTCATAGCCGCACAGCTGGCCGGCCATGACCATGGTGGGCCGTCCCGACGTCTTGGCCGCCTCCTGGTCGAGTAGTTGGTGGGCGGCCTTTTTGTCGTGGATGATGACGAGCGTCATGCCCATGACGGTGACGGAACTAATGGGTCCGTGGACATCCTTGTGCTCCAGCCAGTGCTGGTACTCGAGCTTTCCGGGCGGCGGCAAGTCATTAATGTTCCCTAGCACAGGAATCGGCTTCGGCCCGGGCGGGAGCCTGCTCGTGTTCCTGCTCGTTGACTTTCTGTAGACGAGGTAGCCGACGACAGCCACGAGGACCCAGGTGAACCAGATAGGGATAGCCATCTTTAATGTCTGCGGACGTGGACATGTCTAGTGAAAAGAAGAAGAAGAAGAAAACCAGACTGAATATTCCTTATAGGTGTTGTAGCTAACATAATTAGTGGCAACGCGCAAGTCTAAGACACTGCAGCCACCAACGTTTTGTGCAGTCAGGCGGTCGAGACCTGCCAGCGCATGAGTAGTCATGCATCAGTTAGCCGCTGAACTGGAGTTGAGACACATCTACTAGGAGGGCAGCACAGCTATCATCTTAGATTGAATCTAAAAGCCGATAAAATGTTGGTATATGCGCTGGCTACTAGGGCATAGCACTCTGTTCAGGGGTCTCTATAAGACTCTGCTTGAAACTTAGTATCGCCCAGTTCGTCATCTATTCTAACACTAGCACTTCATTCGCTAAAGGTTAGCCTCTTAGATCTAAATATAGTATAAGACTTATACTATTACCCCTAACTATTATTCCTAATATCGGTACCTAGTTATAATAATATTCTATTAGTGGTTTTTCCCTTATAAAAAAATAGTAAGGGTATACTAATAAATTTAAAAAAAGTATAATTCTAATAAATAAACTTTATAATATAAAAAGTAGTTTTATTAAGTTTTAATACTAAAATATTTCTAATATAATTTATATATAATAATAATAAAAAGATTCTAATAATTATACTAAAAATAATTTTAATAATTCTAATATTAGTAATAATACTCTTAAAATTAGTATTAATAATTCTAATATTAATAATAATATTATACTAATAAAAAATAAAAAAGTCTAATAATTTAAAAATAATAATATATAATTTAAGTAATAAAAAAAAAGATAATAAAGTAAGTATTAAATAATTTAGTAATAATAATTCTTATAATAAGTAATAAAATATTTTTAATAATAAAGTAAGTTTCTAATAACCTATTTTTAATACTTTAGAATTTTAATAATAATATAAAACTAATAAAATTTTTATAAAGATAATAATTTAGTTTAAATATAAAAGTATTATTAGTCTTAATATATAAGTATATTATTAATAATTTATTTTTAATATAAAAAAAATATTATATAAAATAATAAATAAAATCCTAATAAAAAAAAGGGAAAATATAAATTATAATAAATTATAATATATTTAGTTATAATAATTATATATTTTTATAAGATTATTAATAATAATTTTACTTTACTTAAAATAAAGGATATTATTATTAATATAGAGTATTATATTATAATTTATAAAATATATAAGTTTATAGTATTTAGATTAAAAGTAAAGGATTATTTCCTAAAAAGCCTTTATAGTTAGCTATAAGAAAAATATAACTACCTTTAATAATAAGTATCTAAGTAAGATATCTTCTAGAAAGGAAAAAATATTATAATAAGGATTAAAGTACTTATAAACTAATAGCCTATTAATAAATTAGGATATTTATATAAGAATAGATTATATTATAAAATATTACTTAAATATAGTTATATTACTAAAAATAAGAGGTATATTTAAGAATATATTTATAATTAATATAAAGAAACTTATTAAAGAACTTAAGGATATTTATATAAAAATAACCTAATAACTAAAGATAAAGAAGTATTATAAATAAAAGGTATTTATTTCTAGTAACTATTTCTTATTAGTCTTAAAAGTTAATATTTTAAAGTCTAAGTTAATATAACTAACCTTTTAAAGTAGATTAATATAAATAATATAGTTACTTTATTTACTAAAAAAACTAAAAAGAAGAAGTAAGAAATTAATAAGTAAATTATTAAGCTAAATAAGAGGTTTACTCTTAACTAGTAGGTTTCTTATATTAGCTTAACTATATACCTAAAAGATCTCCTACTTAATAAGTAAAAGATTTAAAACCTTATTTACCTTTATAATCTAAATAATAATAATACTTATTTAAATAAGTATATTTATATTATATATAATATACTTTAATATATTATTATAAAGGCTAAATAATATTATATTATAAATATAGTTAGTTAGAATATACTCTTTAAAGTTAATTAAAAGCTATTTACTATTAAGTTAAGTAAACTATTTATATTTAATTATATATATATAATAAAAATATAATATATTATTATTATATAATACCTATCCTCTATTATAAATAGAGGGTTACTATAGTTCTATTCGTGGTACTACTAATTTCTAAAGTGGGTTAAAAAAAGTATAAGGTAAGGTCTATTTATATAATATATATAAATAGAGGGTTCCTTATAAATAAATAAAGGGTTCCTAGTAAGTAAATAGAGGGTTCCTTAATAGCTAGTAAATAGAGGGTTCCTTAGTAGCTAGTAAATAGAGGGTTCTACTATAAGCCTAGATATATAATACTAAAATAGCTACTAGATAGATCTAACTAGTACTATAGTATTATAATAATACTAAAGCTAGCTAAGAAGAAGATTATATATAGTAGTAGCTACTAAGAAAGCTATTATAGAAGAATTAAGTAAGGAGATTCTATCTATAATTCCTAATTCTTAGGATATAGTAATAAGTCTCCTAATTTAAACTATACTAAAAAAGCTATAATTAACCTAAATACTATACTAAACTATAAAGAATTATATTAATAGTATAGTATATTTTAAAGAAGATAATAAAGGGATATTAGATAAATTAGGCACTATAGCCTTTCTTATTAAGAACCCTATATTTTTATATAAAAAGCTAGAAATATAAGTAAATAGTATAGTAAGTAAATAGAGGGTTCCTAATAAGTAAATAGAGGGTTCCTTAGTAGTTAGTAAATAGAGGGTTCCTTAATAGTAAGTAAATAGTAGCTAGTAAATAGAGGGTTCCTAGTAAGTAAATAGAGGGTTCCCTAGTAGCTAGTAAATAAAGGGTTCCTTAATAGTAAGTAAATAGTAGCTAGTAAATAAAGGGTTCCTTAGTAGCTAGTAAATAGAGGGTTCTACTATAGGCCTAGATATATAATACTAGAATAGCTACTAGATAGATCTAACTAGTACTAGGGTATTATAGTAATATTAAAGATAAGAAGAAGATATAATCTAGCTTAGAAGAAGATTACTTATAGTAATAGCTACTAGGAAAGCTACTATAGAAGAATTAAGTAAGGAGATTCTATCTATAATTCCTAATTCTTAAGATATAGTAATAAGGTACTAAACTATAAAGAATTATATTAATAGTATAGTATATTTTAAAGAAGATAATAAGGGGATATTAGATAATTAGGTACTATAGCCTTTCCTATTAAGAACCTTATACTTTTATATAAGAAGTTAGAAATATAGGTATAAAGTATAGTAAGTAAATAGAAGATTCCTTAGTAATAAGTAAATAGAGGGTTCTTAGTAAGTAAATAGAGGATTCCCTAGAAGCTAGTAAATAGAGGGTTCTTTAGTAGTAAGTAAATAGAGGGTTCCTTAATAGTAAGTAAATAGAGGGTTCCTTAGTAATAAGTAAATAGAGGGTTCTTAGTAAGTAAATAAAGGGTTCCTTAGTAGCTAGTGAATAGAGGGTTCCTTAGTAGCTAGTAAATAGAGGGTTCCCTAGTAGCTAGTAAATAGAGGGTTCCTTAATAGTAAGTAAATAGAGGGTTCCTTAGTAGCTAGTAAATAGAGGGTTCCTTAGTAGCTAGTAAATAGAGGGTTCCCTAGTAGCTAGTAAATAGAGAGTTCCTTAATAGTAAGTAAATAGAGGGTTTATTATAAGTAAATAGAGGATTCCTTAGTAGCTAGTAAATAGAGGGTAAGTAGAATATTAAAATAGCGCGATTATCTATATTACTATAAAGGAGAGTATCTAATTTACTAAGAATTATATAAAGTAGTAATACCTACTATCCTATTATAGGCCTAGATATATAATACTAGAAAGGCTACTAGATAAATCTAACTAGCGCTATAGTATTATAGTACTATAAAAGCTATAAATAATATAATTATTTATTCCCCCCTATCTAGTAATATAAATAACTTATTTATATATAATAAATATAAGATTATATATACTTTATTAAGGGCTCCTAACTAGTAATATATTAGGATAATATATA
>JAAHCF010000547.1:0-26236 GCA_038367545.1 Beauveria asiatica | reverse complement strand
AAAAAAAAAAAAAAAAAAAAAAAAAAAAGAGTCGGCTGCAACGAAGACGAAACAGTTAGGCCATGATGGCGGGAAAGGAGGAAGACGGTAAAGGGCAAACGAAGCGAGAGGGGGCAAAGAAAAGAAAAGTAAAAAAAAATGGTACCGATTTGAGTCCAGACGAGTTCGGTGAGAGCACCGATAAACTGAGGCGTCGCGTTACGATTACGGCGCATGCACTCCTCGTCGACGATTTGCCCGACGGCGTACCAGAGTGCCGACTTGAGGCGCTGTATCCCAACCAAAAGGTTAGCCACCAGTATAGTGGGAGTGTAATCCTGCGCGCGATTCGCGAGGTTCTACAGCGGGTGCTCTTACGTCTCTGTCGTCTTCCATGGTATCGGCCATTTCTTTTCTTCTTTTTTGTAATCTTCTCCTTCTGCACGGTAATGTCGTGCGCGCGCCCGTCGTTTGGGACGTGGTTGATGTGAGTTGCAAGCTTCCCGCGACGCGTTTGGAGGTGGAGGGGGGGGGGGCAGTCCAAGTTCAGCCGCCACTGGACGAGCAGCACTTCTAGCCGGCTACATACAATCAAAAGCAGTTTAAAAAATATCAAATCAAACACTGCTTGACTCGCCAGTTTAATACAAATTCAACAAGAAAAAATTGTTGGATTAGATGTTCTACTCTATGCTCCATTACATAGCATCTATATACACACTCACGCTGTGCCGGCACCCGTCGGTGCTGGGCTGCTCTGGGCCGGCGGCGGAGGAGAAGAAGGAGAAGGAGAAGGAGAAGGAGAAGGAGAAGGAGAAGGAGAAGGAGAAGGAGAAGGCGAAGGAGAAGGCGCCACGGGCGGCTTCTTCTTGTACACGGACAAACGGTTCGAGCCACCACAGAACTCTACATTGCTACCTCCACACAACATGGCGCACTCGCCCTTGGGCGCCACCGCCGACAACGTCGAGAGCGCGTTGCCACAGTAGCATTCCCTGCCGTACTCGGTGCCAAAGTACTCGTAGTCCTTGCAGAATGTCGCGCAGACCTGATTTGTCATATTGTCCGCCGCCGTAGACGCGCCGGCCAGCGCGCGCGTTGTGTTGACCTCGGTCTGACAGCCCACGAGCGCAAAGTCGCCCGCTGCGGGAGGCTGCTCCGGGACGCCACCGGGAATGGCCGGGTTCATATACAGCTCGAGACGGTTGCTGGCGCCGCAGTACTGAAACTGGTCGCCGGCGCACGGCATGTTGCAGTCGGCGAGCGGGGCCGCCGCGGTGTCGGTCGCGACGAAGCTGCCGCAGTAGCACTCACTGCCGTATTCGGTGCCAAAGTAGCGGTACGGCTTGCAATATTCGGCGCACTTTTCGTTGGTCATGTCCGGGCCCGATGTGCTACCGCTCAGGAGGGCGCGGTTGGTAGGGGCCTCGGCCCAGCACCCGACCATGGTGTAGGGCGCAACCGTCTCCTTGTGCCTCAGCGTGCCCGTGGGCGTGGTAACGCTGGCCGTGGTCGAGAAGAGTTCCAGGCGGTTGCCGGCGCCGCAGAACACGGTCGGGTCGCCACCGCAGGCCATGTTGCACTCCTCGATCGGTGCGCTCTTGGATCCGGCGTTGAGCAAGTTGCCACAGTAGCCTGGGGTATGTTAGTCGACGTCAGCAAGTGGTTTTGTAAAAGGGGCTTACATTCGCGGCCGTACTCCGTGCCCCAGTAGTTGTAGGTCTTGCAGAAGTCCATGCACTTTTCGAGCGTCATGGTGTCGTTGGCTGTGAAGGCACCTGTCAGGGCCCGGATACCACTGCCCTCTTCCCAACAAGCCTTCATAACGTATCCGCCGAGCGCGGTCTTGTGGGTAGGTGTAGGAGCAGGAGCGGCGGTAGAAGGCGGCGTGGTGCTCGGAGTGCCAGGTGAAGTAGAATTGCCGGTTGGCTCCGGCGGCGGGGCAAGAGGACCACCGGAACTAGTAGGGTCCGCCAGCACCGAGTGTGAAGACAAGACAGGGTTGGGAGTCGCGTTGGCATTGCCCGTGCTAGGAGAGGCAGCTGGCGAGGCGGGCGCGGCGTCGTGCAAGGCCCGCAGTTCGTGGCGAACGGTGTTGCAAGACATTGGGTTCTGGAAAGAAATGCAAGATCCACCTATACTAGCGACACTGTTGAAAGAGACAGATGCATCACCGCTGCTCAAGTCGACAAAAGACTGGTACGCCATGCCGCCTTCAATTTTGTGCTCAGCCTTGAAGAGGGTGTATTCGCCAATGCATTGCCCACTCGTCATATCAAGCGTAGCAGAGTTGAGCTTGTGAACAGGGCTATCCTCTTGCGCCGTCTTGTAGTGGATTGTTGCTTTGGCGCCTTTGGAAATGGCATCGTTGCGGACGGCAGCGACGAGTGTCGTGGCGCCTGTAGAGCCAAGAATGCAGCTCTGCGGCTTCTGGAACAGAATGGTGTCCTGGATGGGGTAGCCATGACCGTTGTTGTCTGCTGTCTGCTTGGTGCCATCAGCATAGTTGATGGCAACAGTGAATGACGAGATACCAGTCTTGACGGGAATTTTGGCGTCAATGGGAAAGAAGCCAAAGGTATCGTCAAAGCCCTGGCCCAGGCCATGAATGGTAGTCTTGATGTCGCAGCCGCTTTTTCCGCATTGTGATTCGCTATTGCGGTTTTTGTACGTTATGGTTAGGTCGTTGATGCTGTCTTTGGAAAGGCCAGTAGTCTTGATGCGGATGTAGCCAGAAAAGTGCAAGTTGGCGCCACCGTCAGCGAGGAGGAGCTGCAGGTCAACGGGCTTGACCTTGTAGGGAACAATGGGCTCGGTCAGGTTAACACCGGCAGGAACAACCTCAATCATCTTTTGCAGAACATTTTTGCAGACTTGATTGAACTTGGCATTGTCGCGCATAGCCTCCATGGTCTTGTTGCCGTCCGAGTTGAAGACCTTAAAGTCGGAGTTTTTGTGAACATTGACCGCGGGGCCGACAACAAGTGGATTGCTGGTAGTGCCGTCGAGGTATTCAGTAACAATCTTGTTGTCGAATGCCGCGACAGTTTTATCTAGACCACCCATCCCGTTGTTAGGCTTGGCGTCGGTGATAATTTCGGGAAACTCGGTTTTGTGGACACCACCAAGCGTGTGACCGCAGGCTGTGACTTGGATCATCTCGACATTGTTGAAGCCCATGCGGTCAAACTGCTGCTTGAAAGTGGTAGCGGAGTTTTCCGGCTGCGGAACACCGGGATCACCAGCTGCTTCGGCATCAACTCTTCCACCACGGACGGAAATGATGGGTCCGCCGCAGGAGCGCACTGCGGCGTAAACGCCGGCGGCAATCAGGTCGGAAAGACTAGTACGAGGAGAGACATACTTGGACAGGAATTCGAGAGTTGTCTTGTGTCCTGGGCCAGTGTTCTCGCCATTGTTGAGCTCATACTGAAGGGAGCCATCGAGGCCGCCGGTCTTGAAATAGGTATTGGCGGTGATTGCGTCGTGGAAGCCGACGCGGAGCCACTCGGCGGCATTTTGGCGGCCCGGCCCCGACGCCTCGTTGGTGCAAGGGGAGATTGTGTCGGAGAACTTGCGCGCCTTGAAGGAGCTAAGCTGGTACATGATCTCCTCGAGCTCGTCGGTTGCGGCGGGCCATGTTGGGTCGGCAATGGCCCAGCTGGACAGGGCCAGCGCGGCTAGAGCCACAGATTTTGCCATTTTGCACTATGTACAAGATGTGCAAGAAGAATGATCCAAGCGAAGATTGGCGCCCGGGAAAAGTTGCAAGTTTTTTTGCCGTGGAGAAGACGCGTCACAGCGACCGAGCGATGGGCGATGCGCTTGGACTGGTTGGGCAGACAATTCGAGGACAAAGCGAGGAACATCAAGACTTTATGTACAGAGGCAAAACCCGCGAGAAAAGAGCGGAAGAACGGATCTGGAAGGTGATAATGGGAGAGCAGGGGACTGCAGGCATATCGATGAGGAAGAGCCTAAAGAAAGAGGCGAGGCGGATGTAATCAGCCGACCAGCCGATCAAGGAGGCGACAGCGACCTCAGTGGCACAGACGAAATACGGGCGACATGCCATCTGGGGCTGAGCCAAGGAAGCCTGTGCGGTAATGTTGCCACTGGGGCATCTGCATGTTCCTCCATACGAGAATGCACGAATGCAGAGCTGCTGTCTGTTGCATATTGGCTGGCGATGTGATGCATGGCAAATGGCTGTAAAGGACCGAAAAGCCTTGGTCAGGAACGCGCCGCAACGATGTGATGTCAGGGTCTGATGCGGAATCTGGTGGGGGAGTAAGCGGGCTGAGCTTCTGGCCAAGCCAAGCTGATGGAATAAATGAAGTGCATGAGAGCTGAAGGTTCAATAAAATAAGAGGGCGATGTGTAGTCGTTTGTATCTGTATTTGTCGGACAACCAATATTCGAAAAAAAGGCGAGGCGCCACAGTGGAAGGACGTCTGATTACATAATGCTCAGCACCTAAATCACTAACCCAATCGCTGTATTCGTGCCTGATTGTCTGTGCTCTGCAAAGCACCGTAGCGTCCTTATTCCTTATTGTAGCGCTGTAACATCATTGGCTGCAAGTCTCGAGAGCTCCCTCGCTCATCTGCAAGACTGCAAGCTTCCCACTCTGCCGTTTGCCATATCTTCATCGACTCATGCACATAATTGGCATCGCCTTTGCGAGCGTTTCCTTCCGCAAAATCTTTCAGCTGGACACAATCAAAAGTAATTCCGAAATCTCACCCTTACCCCACGGCGACTGGCCCAATCTTTGCAGCGCGGACCAAGTTGCCACGCTCCCGTCTGCATCGATAGCGACCTAGATTGCAATAGCTCAGATTCGCCCAGCCACGCCGCTGCAGACCGGTCTCCCAAACCCATGCACTGTAACCCTGCACCGTCGACACATTGGGTAGTCAGAAAGTTGTCATGGAACCACGGCAAGTCTTTTCACCTCTCGGTGCTGCCACTTCCCCCCCAATATCTCCTCACCATGCGAGCCGCCTCGCATTTGCACCAAATAGGTATTCAGGCGACGGTGGCCCGCCTGCAGACTTCAATATTATTACCAATGGCTTACAAGATAGCCGCTATCTTCAAGAGAAAAGGTCTCATCTGGATTGTCGGCAAGAAAACGGCTTCTTGGTCAGCTCGCCCCATTTCAGCATTATCCTATGCGGTTTGATTCCTGCACCACTGGTGGCATGCCATGCCGAATGCGTAGCTGTGGCAGTGTAACCAGGATACTGCCTCTCCAAAACGCCATCGTTGACCTGTCGCGCTGACCAAGGTCTGTTTCCATCGACGCCACCGCTGTCTTGGTCGCGCAAGTATTGTCACAAAGGCTCATATTTTACGCCGCCCCCATCGATCTTGTAACCAAGTCCGTCCAGGCGACAAGTAACTACCAAATGACTCTCCGCCGCCAGCCATTGGGAGTGCTAAAATAAATAACGCTCCAATGAGCGTCCCCTGGCTCACCGTCAAAACGCGGCCGTAAGTGACGGTACAACACCTCTAACTATCACCAGGACGCCTTGATGGACAACTCTCTTTCTACAAAGAAGAAAAACAATTCTATGCCACTCGCTTGGTATACATACTCTCTACTATTCGCTCGGTATACACGTGACGGCGGATTTGGAATTGTATCTCATGCAGCTTAAGCCAGTCTAACCTGGTACCTCAGTGCGCATGGCAAGGCTGGCAGCGACTTGCAATCTACAAAAGAACATGTGACTACGTGCAGTATTCTTCTAATGCTGATCCGGAAAGACAAGCTGGACTTTGAAAGCGACCCACGATTGGTCCCGCTCCAAACAGCCTCGCCGTTCAACTTGCTTGCCAAGCAAGAGGGGTCAAGAATCTTCCCAATATGCTCACCAGAGCACTTTTGCCGAGTGTTAGTTATCTCTCACTCATGCCTCACCTGCCATTTATTATTAAGGTCCGAATAACCAATTTCGCAGGTTTTCAAAGCTGCTCCGCCCACGACGAATCGAAGATAAGGCTGTGAGGCTTGCTCATTTCACAGACCCCTTGTCGGGGTAAAGGTCTCACCATCGTGATTGGCCTTGATTATTCGAGTCTTTGTTACCCGCTGTCTTGGCCTAATAATAAGCAAGCAGAGCAGCCTCCTGCAAGTTGTTTGTCAGCTTCGATCTCCCAACTATTTAGTCATCTCGCACACCAACGGTCTCGCCCGCATCGTCTCGTCGATCTCCGATCCTTCTCTCGTGTGCGCACCTGAGGCAAAATAGCAGCGAAGCGTGAGAGTATCAGTCAATTCGGGCGCCAGCAGTTCAAATCAGCCCCTACACGACTCGCTATCTACACAATTAGGAGGTTTGACATTTCCCAACTACTTCAAGATGCGATGGCGTTGGGCTACATTGAGCTCCGGGCTTCTCGCAGTCCGCCCTGTGGATGGCTCTTACATTTCCAAGCCTCCCCAGACTGTCGAGCCAACGCGCGCTGCTGTAGCTACGAATCGTCTTCTCGGCATCTCTCCAAGAATCACAGACGCTCCTATTCCGGACCCGCGGAGTCTGGTTGGTCGCGCTGGTGCCTTGGAAAGAGAGTCAAATACCTGTGGTTTCTACTCGGATGGTACGCTGAGTCTGTTACGTGTGCCCTGCAGAGAAAACCTGACAATAGCTAGGCTACCCCTTGCTGTGTTATACATCTACAGCTACGTGCGCATTCGGGTCAAAGTTCGCAGCCTGCTGCGATCGTGGCACCACTTGCAGCAGCATATTTACGGGGTGCTATCCATTTTCGGATTCGTTAAAAGGAAGCTGCGCTTCGGACAAGCTAAAAACACAGCCTCAGATGGCCTGCTGGCAAGTGGCCCAGATCCACGGTCAACACCGTGTGGTTGATATGCAAATTGTTGACAGGTGCTTTCAGTTTCGATAGCTCTGCACCAAATTGTGTGCTTCATACACTTTTGATTTCTTCGTCATCACTTGGAGTCTGGGGTTGTGCGACAACCTCAACCGGTGAGACTATGTACTCGACGAACCCAGTTGCCAAAACGAGCTTCGATAGTACGTCTCCTTCGATGTCCGCATCTAAGAGTACAACTTCGAGTACATCCCGGACTACAAGCTTTACGTCGGAGACTAGCGCAAACAATAGCACTGACAACAACAACAATGGCGAAAAAAAGAGCAACACCAATGCCATTGTTGGTGGTGTAGTCGGGGGCGTCGGGGGCGCCGCTATTCTAGGAGCCGCCATCTTTTTCTTCATGCGTAGCCGCAAGAAGAAATCTGTCGACAGCGGCTCTGGCACAGCGGCCGCCTCGCAGCCCGTGTTTCAGCAACATCAGCAAAGCCCTTCACCTGGACAGGGCTCACCGTTAGGACACTACCCCCAGGCAGGGTCCCCCGTGTACGACCCGAGTACGGCCTACAAGCACTACCAAGGCTCTCCTCAGCCTTACCCACAGCCTTCGCAAAGTCCTTACGACCCGCACCGATCAGGCCATCAGAGCTGGGGTCAGCCTTCTCCTGGACTGACCTCGTCACCTAGCCCCCTCGGTTCGCCTAACCCAGTTTCGCCCACTGCCACTACGCCAGGGCCTACAACCGTGGAACAGCAGAAAGGCCAGCCAGTTGAGCTTGCAGAGTCAAATGCTATCGGAACGTCGGCGAATCGAGCAGAGCTGGCTTGAGCGAAAAAACCCGTGATGAGTGAAGAGAACGGCAGGCTAATTTCATTTGCATTGCATGTAACCCATTTCAGAGACATATACCCCGTACGTAACAAGCAGCGTAATAATGGTGCCATCAGAAAGAATACAAAACCCGGACCCAGCCAAGATTTTCACATGTCCGTGTGTGTACTGAAGCGTAAATAGCGAGGGAGTCTGGGTCTAGGGTGTGACTGAGAGGAGGCGGCAACGACAGTCCTCCGGCGCTGCCCAACCGACCGAGAGATTGCGCTGTCGTTTTTTCTGCTGGCCGATCAAGAATCTGGGGCGAGCGAGCTTTTCTCGGCAGTTGATGAAAATACAGTCGGGCATGGACAGGTGTCTACTTGAGGTGATGCAAATGCATCTTGGCATGCACAAGCTTTCAACTCGGCTATATGCCTTGGTGTACTTGCTCAACCACACACACTTTTGAAGGGATCGTGTGACCACTCTCTGTCTATATTGAGCCTGACACATGCCATGGCGCCACCAGGGCACGAAAGGACCAAATATGCCGCCCCGGCGCCGTTGAAGGCGGGGCCATCATTAGCCCGGAAAGCCGTTGGCGATGGATGCTCTCGGCAACCCTTGATAACCGGACAAATCATGGCAATGCCGCGCTATGTTGCATCATGCCCCTCAACTGGATCTGGGGGAAAAACTAATATATGAGAGCAAGTTTCCACTTCCCCGGGTTTCTCATCTCACACTACCCACGTTTGTCACGCACAGTTCTGAACTTGTTCAACCACCATGGCCTGCGAGAGCACCGTGCGCGCCCGCCCTGCCGCCGCCGCCGCTGGCGACCCGGCTACGCAAGCAAAATACAAGAAGCCGCACATCTTTGACACTATCGAGGAGCCGACACTACTGCGTGAGATTCTCGTCGACGACATCTTTGTGCTCGGCGGCCAGTTTGCCATTCTCTGCCAGTGGGCGCACCCGGGCCTCGCCATCGGCAGCCACAAGCGCTCCAACTTTAAAACGCGTGTGGCGAACCGCCTGCAGACGACGATGCGTTTCCTCAACGCGGCCGTCTACGGAACCCCCGAGCAAAAGGACGCCGTCTTCTCCGTCATCCACCGGTACCACGCGCCCGTCCGCGGCGAGGGCTACGATGCCAACGACCCGGAGCTGCACAAGTGGACCGCCGCGACGCTCTTTGTCTCGCTCGTCGTCATCCACGAGCACGTCTTTGGGAAGCTGCCGCGGGAAAAGGAGGAGGCGCTGTTCCGGCAGTCGGCCGTGTACGGCACCAGCCTGCGCATGCCGCCGGAGATGTGGCCCGAGAGCCTGGACGCGTTTTGGGCGTACTGGGACCACAACATTGCGACGCTGCGGATTACAGACGAGGCGCGCAGCCTCTGCCAGGACCTGCTGTGGCCGGAGAACCTACCGTTTGAGCTCGCGGCGCTGCTGCCGCTCTCGCGGCTCGTGACGGCGAATGTGCTGCCGCCGCGGCTGGCCAAGGAGTATAATCTGGAGCCGACGGCGGCGAGCAGGGTCATGTTTCAGACAGTCATGTACGGCATGGCGACGGTGTATCCGCTGCTGCCGCTGAGTGTGCGCCAGAGTCATTTTCGTCGCAACAAGGGGGATCTGGAGCGTGCGGTGAAGAGGATTCAAGAAACGGGACATTGGGCGGGTACGCCAGCCGCGTAGACCATACATCCAACGATATATATATATAGATGTGCAAGAGTTACGATATGAATGATTTATCATTAGTACGAGTTTCATAGCTTTGACATTTCCTAATATAATCGTTTGATTTATCCTACTGCTGCGCCAAGTCTGGTGGTGTCGATCCAAGTAGTGTGCTAGTCACGAGAAGTTGGAATGAGATAATGAAAAGAGAACAAAATATTATTCAGTGTTTATCTAAAGTTCCTATTTGCGGATGACAACAAATTATCGGAATTGATAAAAAAAATGCAGCCTTCATATCCCGTCCTCGGCGACATGCAGCCAATATGCATGGCTGGGCGAAATTGTGTTACTGTATGAGGGTCACCTGGTCTTCTTCCATGTCGTACGGATCCTCTTTCCCAGACACCCACACCAGCGCCTTGGACCAAACAACAGGAGCTTTTAGTTCACCAGAATCAGAGATGGATCGGGACCAGACGCAGGGTCGGATGACCACGCCAATGGGGCGACCATTCAGACGTTCTCCAAGCGCGGATGCAACAGCAGGCTCGCATTCCAGGCAAGAATCATCCATACGGAATGGGCAATTCGCCAGGTCTGTCATTTCCAAGATGTGAATAAGCGTGGGCGTTTGCCATAACTTCAATGCGATCTGCGAAAAGCGAGTGAATAGGTTCGCCAAGTCGTCCCATGCAGTTTTGTCCAGTTCTTGAATCAGGAAGCCAAACGTGCTTAGAAATCGGTCCAGATACACCATTATATGCTCAGCATCTAAAGAAATTGTTTTCTCTAAGCTTCGGACAGTGCTGACTCTCCAACTGATTGACTCTTTGAGAGATTCTGAGAGGAATTAGACGTTGTTTGGGGCAGCAAATAGAAAAGAGGTAGGGGAGCACACGTACTTTCAGCAAAGGTGCTCTCAATTTTCTGCAAAACGGTACCATCATTCAGAAGAAAATACGGATTTCTGAGAAAAGTGTCTACAAGTGATTTGGCCAAGGCTGCCTGGAGAAGAACCAGGGAGCTGCAACCGTCTGGTGCCGCGTAGTCAAACAACAAGTGGGCAGGCCCGGAGCGGTAATAATGTTGTTGATTTACAAGGTTGCAGTATTCCAGAATCTTCTCGTGGCCTTTACTCCAGTCGATTTCTGGGGCGCACATGTCGGCACACCAAGAGAAAAAGTCGCCCTGAAAGAATGAGCTGATGGTGCTTCTGACGACATCGTCGGGCATGTCTCGTGACACGTCTTGCGCCCAGTTGGAGACGGCATTTGAGTAAACCTTGCTCAGTTGTGCCGTCTGTTCTGCACATTTTGTTTCGAGGTTCTTGATGAGCTTTGCCGAAGATTTGCTCTCGATTTGGTAATTCTTGATCGTGTCTCGCAAGGAACTGGATTCCTCTTTCAGACTGTCGATGTACTGTGTTGCGCGATGAAATTGCTCGCGGTATGACTCTGATTTGCGTATAATTTTGTCATTTGTCTCTCTCGATGCCCTTAGCTCCTCCTTTCTCTCGTGTAAGATGTCTCGAAGAACGCGGACCTCGGAGCTCAGGCTTTCAACTAGCTGACATGGCGGCGATGGTGCTCTTGATTGCCAGAAGGGAAGGAGAGAAGTAAAAGGAACGTAGAAAGCTCTTCTATGACTCTGTTCCTGATGTCTCTTCTCCGCCGTACCAGAGCTGCTTTTTTCTGCGTCAGAAGATCCTGTTGAATTCGCATCGGAGGCTGTCATCGAATCGGAGTGAGCGGCCCTCTTGGGAGCTAATGTCTCCTGTTGCGTGTCAGACCTTATATTACATCACTAGGCATCAAACATAGTATCTGCCATGAGATAATTATGAATCACAGCGCAAGGCATGACTTACATTTGTAGACATCGTGTCGATACTGGGTGATTGAAAGGACTTGGGAGTAATTCTTTGCTGGCTCCTTTATACGAGTTTGTGTATCCTCTCCGTAATGGCGTGAAGAAAGTCAAACCTTTATTGAATGTGGCTTTGCTGAAAAATTTTCCTTCCGTGACTCAGTGAAGTGAGGTGCAAACGGGCTTCATCACAGCATGGTCTCCGTTTGTCAGTCGCTGCCTACGCAGGAGGGGGGTGTTTTCTAACCTGCCTCAGGACATATTGTCGTATTTTACCAGGCATACTAGCTTGAATTTGTGCTTATAGAAGGTAGGGTGTCAGAAGCAGGTACCTAGGTATGTCAGAAAACAACCCCCTCCCGCGTAGGTACAGCACCCTGTACCTGTGGTCAGCATTCACTGATTCCTGCCTCTGCTGCGTTTGTCTTTTACTTTCTTCTTGACTTACGTCAGTTTACATTCACTGTTTCACCTGCTTCCGCTGCCTTTTTCTTCGAAGCGGAGAGAAGTTTTCCTCACTTCTTCATTTCAACAACATTTCTTCGCTTTTCCTGTCTAGAAGAGTCACCCGGGGAAACCATGGCTTCCACTGCTTGCCCTGTCAAGCTAATTGTCGGCCTCGACTACGGCACGACGTATTCTGGTAATAAACAACACTATGATCCTCTCTAGATACCATGTCTAATTCGAGCAATAGGACTCAGTTTCGCTCTTTCGACAGCTGCTGATTTTAAGGACATTATCCCTTGGACAAAATACCCCGGCGCCTTTTCCCACAGCGCCGAGCACAGCGTCAAAGCCCCGACACGAATTGCTTTTGCTGAAGAGAATCCCGATCTTGGCGGTAATGCTTGGGGATATCAGGTTGAGCCTGGCATGAGAGCCTGCGCCCTCACCAAGCTTCTCTTGGACAAGTCCGCTCTCTTGTCAGACTTTGACGACTGCGACGTGTATGATGCCAGCACGAATGACATGATGCGCCTTCCAAAAGGTAAATCAGCTAAGGATGTTGCGACGGAGTATCTCCGCCAAATGTACAACATGTTCGACTCATCTAAGAAGGAGCTCTTTGGGTCGCTAAACCTTGACGAGCTACCGATTGAGTTTTGGCTCACGGTTCCTGCGTCTTGGAGCGAAACCGCAAAACTTTTGACCAAAACGGCTGCTATGGAAGCTGGGTTCGGGAATCGAGCCATCGATCAAGTCATGTTGATTTCGGAGCCTGAGGCGGCAGCCCAATACACCCTCAAGTCTAGTTTCCATCGTTTAGAAGCTTTTGTTAAGGTATGTCTGTGTAGATTTCGGGAATACTTACAGCGGGTTTCTCACAGTCTCTGCAGAAAAATACCGGTGTGATGGTCTGTGACTGTGGTGGCGGAACAGTGGTAAGTTTTGACAAATGCAACGGAAAGAATAGTCTATTAATGCCAGTTTTTAAAGGACATCACTACTTATGAAATTGAAGAAGTACAACCGCTTCTGAAGCTTCGAGAAATTGCCGTCGGTATTGGTATGTATTTCCTTGACCATTCAGCCGCATTACACTGAAACAGCTACTTGACTAACATCGCAAAGCGGGAAAATGCGGTGCAACGTTTGTGGACAGAAATTTCTTCAAGCTTATGGCCGATCGATTCGGAGAGGCCTTTACCGACCTCGATCCTGAACAGATTGGCCCTGGAAGTACTTTTATGAATCAATTCGAGCAGCGTAAGAAGGATTTCAGCCGTGAAAACGTCAGCCGAAGGGCACATCGAATTCCACTCTTTATGCCTGCCATGAACTACACTTCCGAAACAGAGCAGTTTTACGAGAAGCGCTCATCGTCTGTTCTCCTGACCCACGAGGATCTCAAAAATATCTTCGACCCAGTTGTGAAGAAGATTTTAGCTTTGGTCAAGGATCAAGTCGATCGAACGAAAGAACTAGGGGAGACGCGGATCAGTACTATCGTGCTCGTCGGTGGATTCGCCTCTTCACCGTACCTGAGGGAGTCCATTCAGGACTGGTGCGATGAGAATGAGATGCGGCTCACCACACCGATGTCTGGCGCGTAAGTGATTTCTATTGCCTTGTATAAGTATCTTTCATAAGGCTCTTGGAAACTAACATGCCAACCAGTTGGTCTGCAATTGTTTGTGGGGCTGTTCTTAGAGGCTTAGAAGGATCTATTGTTCGGGAGAAGAAGTGTCGTAGACACTACGGGACTATGTTCGCTCACAAGTATGATCCTGTCGAACATGGTAATTATGACCGCAGCAAGCGTCGTGTCTATACCGATCCATTTTATCACGATGAACGCTTGACCGGATTCATTGATTGGCAAATTAGCAAGGTGCGTTCACCGTTAGCCAGATCGAAAGATTGCGATACCTAACCCGAAATTATATGTAGGGGGCAAAAGTCGACAAGGACACGGAGATCAACCACAATTTCAATTCATATGTAACAGCTCGGACTCTCTCTAGAAAGTTGGATTTATACTCATGCAACTTAGACACTGCTCCAGACTCGATCGAGTCTTCCCGTGAGTAATTCGCGCCTGTAAACCGTCGCTTGCTCTAACCCATAAGCTCAGGTGTGGAAATGGTCGGCAACATCATGTTCAACTTGGCTGAGAAACATCTGTCTGAAGCCAAGAAAAAAATCCACGAAGGTGTTACTCTTTACGAAGTCCCGCTTGTGATCAATGTCAGGCTCAACGATGAGGCAGGCCATCTGGTCTATCGAGTGATGCAAGATGGCGAGGAGATTGCCAGGGCGAACATTGTGTTGGATGATTAGAGTTGAAGTAATATGTTGATGCGCGGACGAAGAATGTCGACAAGGAGAGAAAAAGTAGATTGGTGTTGATTGCAGAAGAGCAGCTCAGATTTTAGATAGGATACATTAGACATGCCCCGTGTGACATTGCAGGGGACGCTACCAGGCCTTAAAACCCCCGACAGGTAACAAGAAGCCTGACAGGCAAAGGCTCGGAAATAGCCTCAAGGAATATCTTCATTATCTAGCCAGCTAAACAGCTATTTTTTTTTCCCTTGTTCTATTCCTTGTGTCGTGCTTTAATCTTTTTTCCTTTATCAAAGGCTTTTTGGCCCCCCTCTTGCTCTTCCTCTTCCTCTTCCTCTTCCTCACACACACACACACTCACACACTCACTCACTCACACACACTAACAGCCCTCCAACGATGATTCAGCCTTAGCACGTAGGCACGTAGATGAAGGCTAGATAGAGGGCCGCTGGAGGGCTGTTTGTGTGTGCATTGGAGGCTGTGTGTGTGCAGCGAAGTCTGTGTGTGTTACAGCCAACGCCATCAAAGGCAGCCATCCTTCAACACACACAAAGAACTAATTATGTGTGTATTAAAGGTTTCTTACAGCTGCCTTTGATGGCGACGATGGCGATAGCGCTGGTGTTAGTGCTAACTTGTCCACAAATATGTTCCCAAAGTAGGTTCAGAATGGGCAGGCAATGCATGTCTTAGCTGCAACCGCGACAAATCAACAGCTACAGTGTTTCAGCTAGCTGGCAAGCCTTGCACTGAAATTGAACATGTTGGAGGAAGTGTAGAATCTATATGCCAAGGAGGAAGTAGTACCGGCTGAGGAACCTGTGACAAAGAACGTATACCAGCATTCAGCGCCCGATAGCGGACGCTCGTTACTGGAGACGAAGAGCAAAGACGCGACATTGGGCAGCCAGCAATCGCCGACGAGGTGTCACAGTTTCCCGCAGTCATGGCCCGTAGTCCTACGCCAACGATCTGCCCGATTAAATAGGAGACATGGCTTGTCCGGCTTGCCACGATTCGATAGTTGGGTGAATTGCCGACTGGCGATTCGTCACCGGCCGAGCCCAGTCTGCCAAGATCAAGCAAAGTCAGACATTGCGAATCGTTTTCAGTTTGTGCTACTCTAACTTTGGGCTGAAATCATGCACCGTACGGATTTCGATAACCAAGATGAAACTGTGGCCCGATTGTGAGAATATTTTAACAAATGTATGAGAGCCCAAAGAACTTTTGTCAGTCTCTCGGAGATATAAAAAGCGACGCAGTGTCCAATCTCACCAGGACAAATCTGGACAACCGAGAAGAAATCGATTTGGAGAGCGGCTACTTCCCGCACGCAGAAATTCCGAGAAAAAAAAATCCATCACGAGTTCATTGAGTTCTCATCTTCTTATTCCCCTTTAATTTGAAAAAAGAAAAGCCCAATTTCAAGTTTATACTGTTGAGTGATTCATTCAGAACACCAAGGCAACACAAGTGATTCATACAAGGCATCAAGACAGCATTTTCTACCCATGTAAGCACCAAGCAAAAAGAAATGCCTACTTTCATTTCTACAGAAGAAGCTCACTTTTCAAAGTAGTCCTAGAAATGAATGAAAGCGGCCGTCTTGGGCTAGGAGCGGCAGTAACGGAAGACGGCAAGTCAACCAAGCCCAACAAGGCCGCGCCAGAAGCACCGCTGGCATCCGACGGACTCGTCACTTGGTCCCTGGTAGGCAACCAGAAACAGGAGTCAATCAAGTGGACCATTCACGAAGACGATGACATCCGCACCGTAGAGGGCAATTTTGGCCAAGAGGACAAGCACAAGCCTGTCGATCTGGAAGATTTTCAAGATGGCGGCAAGTATCGCTGTGAGTTGGCCCCTCGACGCGCACAAAAGTACCAGGCAGCTGACGTTTGAATGCCTCGTGTCACCCCGGCAATCCAGCCATTGTCAAGATTCAAAGCCTTTGGGGAGACGAAAGGACCGGGAAGTGGACCATGGGTACCGGCTGGCTGGTGCGCGAGGATATCGTCATCACAGCCGGCCACAACGTCTTCAGCGCAACCCATAAATGCCAGGCATCACGCATCCAGTGCTGGATCGGCTATCGGGGGCACTCACTCATCAGTGACTCGAGCGTGCAGCACCGCAGCGCGCTCAACGTAGTCACCACCGAGTCGTGGCTCGGGCAGCACAGCGACCGCGAGCGCCGCGACCTCGCGCTCATCCAGGTGGATAAAGCGTTTGCAGGCAATCTGAGATTGTTCAGGTACATCGACACACCGACTGCTAAAGCAAATGGCAGCATCATCGTCGTCGGTTATCCGGGCGACAAGTCTCCGGAAGCTTTGGCTGGCGAAACTGGTGCGTGGATGTGCGAGGCGCGGCAGAAAGCAAACTATGACCATGACAGCAGCGCCAACCACATGATTGAGTACAACATGGACACATATGGAGGTACAAAGTCTTTTTTTCACTATTCTTACACGAGGCGAAAACAAAGGTCTCGCAATTGGTTGTCACCAGAGCGCTAACGAGGACGCGCTTCTCGGCGCGTTTGTAGGCCAATCGGGAGCACCCATCCTTTTCAGCGACCACAACGGCACGGTCGTCATTGGCACGCACTGCTACGGTGCAACGGGGGGCAGCGTAAGCTCTGGCAGCCCCATCGGCGGCGAGCACGGCAACAATTATGACGAGTTTATCAAGCTCGTTGAGCCCAGCAAGAGGGACGAGCCGCATCGCCTGGGCGGCTTTCAGCCAAAGTTTGCCAACCCCGAGTCGCAACTGGGTTCCAGTTATCGCGGAATTATTGGCGACGGCAGTCCAGATGGCTTCTGGGACATGCTCGAGGCTGTTCTAGGAGTCGGTCTCTACCCAAGCAGGGAACGCACAACTCTGGGGCCCGTCGGATGGCTGATGGCCACCATCGCCGGCGGCATGATCGGTGTCCTTTCTGAAACTGCCGGGACTACAGGCCAAGAAGGCTTCATTTTCCCCAATGGGAAATCAAAAAGGGCCTGCATCCATCGCGCACAGCTCGCCGAGTCCGCCCTCCAGTGTGTCATCCAACTCGAGCCGTCTCAAGAGCGGGAGAGGATCATGTCCAGCATGCAAAAGGTCTGGTCCGACCACCCCAGCTGGAGCCCCTGGGCGAGGAACACCTGCAGGCCCAGCTCAGCCCAATCTTCAACGACTTTGGCTTCCGGCTCGCAGTCAGCCAGTGGCAAAGGGGCGTCAACGTCAACCCGAGGGCGAAGCCCGTGGACAGGGAGCTCCTGAAGCTGAGGGGCCACGGGCCGACGGTCCGGTCCAGACGCGGCGACGTGCTGCTCGCGTTCCTGTCCGGCGCGCGAACGCGGTTCGTGCACAACGCCGATGACATGACGGTCGAGTCGAGGGGCCTGTGGCTGTCTGACATGCTAGAATCGGCCCTCCGGGCGGCCAAGCCGATTGTGAGCGAGGCCGCCAGCAAAGCCGTGAGCCGTACCGTGCACGCGATGGGCGTCGGGCACGAGGACGCCGGGCTCGTTCCGGCCCAGGACCAGATCGACGTCGAGATGGACCGGATCCTGAAACGCGTCGTCGTGGCGGAGACGGCGCTGCAGGCCCTCGAGGACATGGAGTTGCGGGAGCTCCGAGCGCTCCGCGTCGTGCCCGGCGGGACGGAGCGGGAGAGCGCGCTGGACAGGCTCATGACAATCTTGCAGCAGATGGGGCCGAGGGCGACCTTGATCGCCGAGAGTACCATGGCAAGACTTTTCACGCCCATTGTCCATCGCCTCTGGAAGCAAAGCCACCAGGACGACCACCATGCCGTGCCCGGTTCGGCCGTCGCGGATCCCGACGAGGTTCCGGGTACGCCCAATGAGAATGGAAATATACCACCACCCGCGCATTCCCCTACCGCGGTTCCCGAGTCCAAGCATGTTTGATTATTTGGGCGAGCGGGTGTCAACGGCTCTCTTTTTCGGACTTGGGTATGATGGAGCTGAGCCCTGGTGCGCCGGCCTATGGGCAACGCATGATGTCTGCAGAGCGAAACCAACAGTGGTGGAGATGGCAGGTTATTTTACAAGAGTCGTTACGATGGTCGTCAGGGTATAAGTTACTTTTTTATGATATCTACTATTTCGTAAATTCATGTACAAACGTCAAGTAAACGGTATTTCACACGCCCTTTAGCACAAGAACCATGTTAAAGTCATCGTCATCTATGCCTCCCACGCAAAGCATTAGCGAGCGCGCCGCCTAGCTTAGGTGCGTGCGTGATATTAAAGCACTTATTATTATAATTAGAGTAATGAGCGGTATATAATGAAGAAATCTACTTTAGTGCACCATCTGCCGTGGAATTAGGTAGTTGGAATCTGCTCGTCAAGCAGCAGTGCGCAAGCTTGCGTACGTGCCTATTGCAGGTGACTATAGAGACTGGCAATCTTGAGCCCTGAGAGCAACCATGAACGGTCGACTTTTACTACCTAGCAAAGACTAATTCTGCGTGATTAAACTATTTTGCTTGTAAAACGAAGTCAGAGCTCTCCTCAGGCTGTGTCGGGTAAGCTAACTAGCATCTGTCACGGACGCCAGATGGGGGGTGATGGCATCGACGCGGTGGTGTCGCTGAATGCTGTACCGTATTTTTTTTTTTTTTTTTTTGGTTCTTTAATTCTTTTACTTCCTGTCAATATCATCTCATCGCCACAGCTTTCCATCAGTCCACGAAGCTGACCGCAGAAAAGCCATGTCTTATGCATCCCACTCAGACAGCTGGTTTGTCGTCGCTTCAAACCATGTACACAATTTTGTTCTTTGCCCATCTCGTCGGCGATATATTTCCCTTAAGCGCGGAACACGGCAACCGAGACACAGAAAGAAGACAGCGGTGACACTGCGGGAAGCCCAAGTCGCACTCGTTTCCAGTCTCTTCACGAGAGGCGGGGAAGCGTTGGACGTTGTCTGACCTTGGGACTTTGCGCCGGGCGGCTAAAGGGGGCACAGATTTTGCTATACCAGAGACATTTGACCATCCAGGCTCCAAGGAAAGTCATTTGGTTGCGTTAGTTATGGCCAAGATGTTGTGTCCATGATGGCATGGGGTGCGTTGATGAAGAAGGAAGCTTGTCGCGATGGCTGCAAGTTTACTTTTTGGGTGTCTGGGTCATGTCCACATCAACACAAAGCACTTTGCACGATTTTGTCCACAGATGTGTCTTGAAATATCGATCCGATACTATTTAGTTTTGCAAGAGTGTCTTTTGTCTAGGCATATTTACGAAAAGGGTTGACGGATTATGAAATCCAAGGCAGCCAGGTGAGCCAACTCCAGCAGGTCCAACATTGAGCTTCCGAATTACAATTTCTCCTAAACACCATAATGTCAGTAATCATCCAGGCGCGCATCAAGAATTGTCTCATCACAGCAGTTGACGTACTACTTGTACTTCCTTTACGCCGCTTTGTGCCACCCGACAAGACGTAGTTGCTGTGTTCACTGTGTACACGACGCTTCACATTGCCTGCTTCTACTGAATTATAAAATACGAGTGTCCTCCCACAGACAAATCTCAGCATCGAAAAGCCCCCAGCAGATATTACCTCTATTCATCATGTATTTCGCGCCTTCGCCAGAGCATCCGTGTCCAGACCATGTCCTCGACAGCCGCACCAAGAGCTTCCAGGCGTCCATCAGCCTTGCATTGGTGGAGAATCTAGCCCGCAGACACAATGAAAAAAAGTTTTGCCGTGTATCGGAAGATATCCAGCATGGACATTACTTTTCCTGCATAAGCGTCACGTTTCCCGACGACGGCAAGGAGTGGGTGGTGCGTATTCCTGTGCCGACGACTGTCGACAAGACGTGGGAAATGATTCAGAGTGAAGTGGCTACAACCAGGTATAAGACAAAACCTTGATCAGTTTGGTTAGCATCTTTTTTTTTTACTTATCCAAGAAACTAGATATATCCAGCGTCGCACCTCTATTCCAGTTCCCACTGTCCACGCCTACGGAAAAGATGAGCGCTTGACCAACGACGACACGGCTCTCCAGTCATATATTATTACAGACCGAATTAGTGGCACTCCTCTTTCGCTAGACGGTATACTCGTCATGAACCTAGAGAAGCGGACAAGACTCTTTTCTCAGATGGGCGATGCGCTTGCAGCGCTGCAGGAGTTGACATTTCCCACCACGGGCTCCTTGTATCCAGATGAAGACGACGACACAAAGTGCCACATTGGCCCTTCTCTCTGCCAGTGGGAAGTCGACATTTCAAACCGCGACGGCGTCCGGCACGAGCGTCCTCCGCTGGCCACCGCCTGGGACTCTATCAAACTCCACCTCGGGGCCCTCGCTCGCGGCCCTGCTTTGAGAAAGCTCTTTTACGCCGAGAATGGGCGAGAGCGCATCACGCGCGAAATGTTTGCGCTCGACGCCATAACCCGCCACGTCGAGGACGAGCGCCACGCCTTTTGGCGGCAGGACGCCGGCTTCACCCTCAACCACTCTGGCCTGTACTACCAAAACATACTGATAGACGGGCAGGGCAACATCCAGGGCATCATCAACTGGTCCAAGACCGAGATCCTGCCCCGCCAGCTCTCCGGGCCCCCGCCCTGGATCCTGTGCGTCGGCAACGAGGCCAGCTGGCAGAAATACGACAACGTCTGGGCCGAGTTCCAGGACGCCATCCACGCGCACCACCCCTACCGCCAGCATCTCCGGTACTACCTGGACAGCCTCGAGGAGCACGCGTACTTTGCCACGGCGCTGCGCTGGCCGCGCCACATTGCCGACGTGTACTTTTGGCGCCGCTTCTACGACACGCAGCACCGGGAGCCGGTGGACGAGCTGCTGGCCGCGTTCTTCGGCAGCAAGGAGGAGCCCGCCGCGTCGACGCGGAGAGAAGAGCTGGAGCGGCGCGTCGCGGAGCACAGGAGCTACGCGGTCGAGGATATCGGTCAGCGGGCGGGCGCGCTGGCGACGGAGATGCCGAAACTGCTGGAGCTGTGTGTAAAGGTCAGGGATCTGGTTGAGAATGCGACTACGGCGGGCATCTTGTTTAAAGAGCCCTGTGCGTCGTCTGACTCTCTCGAGCCTTTGGTGCCTCTGGTCGAATCTGGGGGCTCGCCTCTGCCATCTGATGACTCTGGCAGATCTGGCAATACTTCCGTGGCTAATGAGTCAGTTTAGTAAAAAAAAAAAAAAAAAAAAAAAGGGTTGTGGTTTTGGTAGGTTGTTTTGTGCACAACAACGGCTTTGCTTTCTAGAGAGTTTTCTTATTTCTGCCTTGTTCGATTGTCCTGTCTAAACTACTTGGATAATACCTCACACAACTCTTTGCCAAAGTTTGTCTATCATCCACCGCGCTCTTTTACTTTTATTCACGAGCCTCAAAACAGCAAAGTCTGTACTTTTAACATTATTTGCTTTTAAAAAGAGCCCGTCAAACTGTACAGAGCCCCTGTCCCCCCCCCCCCCCCCCATCCTCCTCTTAGTGTCCGTTTCCGAGCTGCCGCATCAGATCCCTTTGCTGCGACTCGGCCACTGCCTTTCTGTTATGCAGCGTCGTCAGGGTATTCCGAATCTGGTTCAGCGCCGTCGAGTGGTTGTTGACCGCCACCGACACCGAGTGCTCGGGCAGTTGGCCGACCGACGTGTACTGCCGCAGACTGAGCATGGCCATGTCGAGCTGCGCCGCCACCTCTGACTCGTGGCGTCTCCAGTAATCAATCTCCTGCTCAACCTGCGCAATCTTGGTGGCGAGGGCGGCGATGCGGCTGCGGTCCGACATGGTTTAGAGGAATGGCTGCTCAGTTTGGTGGACACACGGCTAGTTGATGCGAACTTGGGTATTAGTAGTAGCAACATGGCACGACAATACAGCCAGTGTAACTCTTACATTGTATATTTTGTAAATCTCAAGAGTTTCAAAACTTTCTGTGAATTGCAAAGATGGTTTGTTTGTCTCGAGGCTAGTTTCAGTTCCCTTGTTGTTGCTGTTGTCAGAAACAGTCAATTGGCCGCCTGTACTTATACATGACCTGTCTACAACCAGCGCCCGACGCCGTGCAATTTGAAAGCAAAGGGAAAAAAAGTTTTTCATGGTGGTGTTTTTGTGAGGCGGTCAAGTAGATTTCCTTTTTAATGCGCAACATTTTTCAACCTGTAGAAACTGACTTGGCATCATGCAAAGAAAGAAAAGAAGGAAAAAAAAAAAAAAGGCAGAAAACAGAATCATTGCCTGAGCAAACCAACCTACCTATACACAGAATCTAGTGCTGCCCGGTACCACCACATGTCGGTCGCGATATTTGCCGCCCGGCCTCCCTTGCTGCCAAGTGATGGACACAGAATTAAGGCTGAAACACACCTTCCCCTGTCGTGACACATTTGCGCCTGCCTGCCAGTAGTGTCCGTTGGGTAGGCTTGCAGACCGTTTGCTTATACAATGCGTCAAGACGTGCACACAAAGGTGTCGGCCGGGGATCACATGCCCAGAGGCTTGATTCGATAGCATTGGGCAGACATGGGCATCATGTGTCTTTGATTCAATCTCGTGGCCACAGAGGTTATGTGAGTCAATGTAGACGGAATAGATTAGATGTACAAAGACTTATAAGACGACGTAGGGCTGACCATGTCCAGCACTTTTTCGGCCGCGACGAGGTTAAATTATAAATAAATGATGGGACGGACGCCTGTTTAGGTTAGCTTTGCAATTTTAGCGTCGATCGGGCGCCGACAGCGGACCGGGGGATTTATTTATAATTTATTCTAGAGGACATTATCGGACCCGAGGATTTATTCTACAATAATAAATCATCATATCAGGGGATTTATAGTTTCTCATCTCCTCCACCTCAAATCAATCGTCAACACGGGCAGACAGACCAAGTTTAATCAAGTCCGGTGCGTTATTATGCATATACTATATAACTCTAATCAATCTTTTGGTATTTTTTAACAAAAAACAAAAAAAAAAAAAACTCCCCATGTACAATGAATCCAAGAAAAATATCATAATCATCGGGTGCTGCCAAAGTGGGGGGCGTTGAGCATAAGGCCCATCAGGCAGCCACCAATGAGGCCAGCAATGGGAATCGTCATGATCCAGGAGAAAACCAGGAGAAACACACGCTTCCAGTTGACGGCCTTGAGAGTGCCGTTGCATAGACCGACACCAACCGTGGCGCCAGTGATGCACATTGAGGTGGAAACAGGCAGCGAGTACTGGGAAAAGATGAGGACAGTAATGGCCGCCCCCAGCTCCATCGAGGTACCACGGCTAGGAGAGTGGTAGGTGATTTTGTTACCCATGACTACAAACAATGGTTAGCAAGTTGAGCTTTTATGAGGTAGAGAGAGAGAGAGAGAGAGAGAGAGAGAGAGAGAGAGAGACAAGAGAACAAGCTTACCCTTCATAATGTTGTAACCATACGTGATAAAACCAATGCAGATGGTCAGGGCAATGACGGCAATCTGCCACAGAGGAACAGGAGCCTTGGCACCAGCAGCCTTGCCAGTAGACCAAGCAGCATACATGACGGCCCAGACACCCACGGCGTTGCCCACATCGTTGGCACCGTGAGCAAAAGAGGCAGTGCAGGCAGTGATGATTTGGACAAAAGAGTACAGATATTCAACCTCGTTGGGGTACTTGGTAGCGTGGTCATAGACGCGAGCCATGCGCTGGCCCTCGGGTGTGCCCTCGATGCCAACCTGAGCAGTGTGAATGTCGTAGTGAGCACCGTAGAGGAGAGCACAGACAATCATGGCGGGGAAGCGCTTGCAGGCAGTGATGAGGTTCTTGGTCTCGTGAATCGAACCGGCGCCCATGGGGTTGTTGTGCAGGGTGCGCATGGCCCAGCCCAGAGGGCCACGACCCTGGCGGAGTCTGGCGTGGTGAGCCTCGAGAGCCTCCTGCATGAGCCTCTGGTAGCCTTGCTGGTTGCACTCGGCCAGAATCAGCTTGTTGTTTGGTCTGGGCACCTCCTTGCTGGCAAAGACGGCATCGTCCTGGCCCTTGAGGTTGTCGCTGGGAGGGCGGACATCGGATTCGCTCTCAGGCTCGGGGGTATCGTGCTGGATGACGGCGTAGTTGGGGACCCTAGCCTTTTCGGCATCCGGGGGAGCAGGGCGCCAGAAGAGCATAGGACCGTAGACGACGTGCCAGAGTCTGAGGGTATAGTCCTTCTTGACAACCTTGCCGTGGACATAGGGCACGAAGAAAAGGGCAGACATGACAAACAGACCGAAGCCAACACCA
Source organism: Beauveria asiatica (assembly GCA_038367545.1). Classification (NCBI taxonomy): domain Eukaryota; kingdom Fungi; phylum Ascomycota; class Sordariomycetes; order Hypocreales; family Cordycipitaceae; genus Beauveria; species Beauveria asiatica. Next base: position 1,988 of record JAAHCF010000547.1, on the reverse strand, counting down.
AGAGTGACAGCCACGATGTACCAGGCGGGCTTCTTGGAGAGACCCAGGCGGGGGGAGCCCTTGTAGACAATGGAGAGGGTGCAGACGGTGCCGGCAATGAGGAAGAAAAAGGGGGAAGTCCAAACGGCCCAGGGGACGGGGTTCTTGCGCACATGGACAGTGAGCTTGATGAGCATAAAGGTGATGGCGGCAAAGGCGGCGGCAATGGCAGGGGCCATGCCGAGACCAGCAAAGATGGCACCGAGGCCAGAGCCCTTATTCCACCCCCACTGGACGCCGCCGGCGCCAACAGTAGCGACACCGACACCGGCAAGCGACGAGATGAGGGAGTAGGTGGAAGAAACGTGGGCAGAGTGGCGAGTGCACCACATGACCCACATGGAGGCACCGGCAGAGGCACAAGCAAAGGCAAGGAGCTGCACGCCAGCATCGTTTTGGAAGGCCGCGACGGGGATGATGCCGTTCTTGATGGTCGAGGCACTGCGAGCACCGACAGTGAGCGCACCGAGCATTTCAAAGACGAGGCAGAGAACCATGGCTCCTCTGTATGAGACGGATCGGGACGAGACACTCGTGGCCCAGGCGTTGGCGACATCATCTGAGGAAAAAGGACGTGGTTAGCAAACATGTGAGGGACCGGGCTGGTCGGTGCGTAGCGTACTGGCACCGTTGTTGAATGCTTCAAGAAGGGCAAAGCAAGTGCCAATGGCAAAGATGTAAGTGTACTCGTGCAAAACCATCTTGGCGGCTTCTTGGGTCCAACCTCGGACCAGGGGAAACTGAGACTTTTGGACAAGTAGGGGGTGAGATGTATAGCTTTATTGAGACGAAAGAACAAAGGGCTCTCTGCAGCTTTCTGGGGAATGCATTTACCTTTATAATGTGATATGGAGGAGCTCGCAGGACGCAGTGGCCCCATGTAGAGCCGTGTGGCGTTTCAATAGCCAACCCCCATAAGGAGAAGTCTGTCGCATGTGCACGAATTGACAGGCTGCGAGGACCCCTACCAATGTCAGAAAATGGACACCGAGAGCAACATGACATTGCCTCAAGGATTTCATGCCAGCAACCGTGGTGGTTTGGCGACGCCGGTATAGACTCCACGCTTCAACTGGTCCGGAAGTGGAACTAGCGAGCGCCACCAAATACGGTCTTTTTAAGCTTAATGCTTGGCAAAAGCACCACTTAATTACCCCGGGAGAGCCATTCATCCATCTGGGATCACCCACGTGGGATCTCTCTTTATGCCTCGTAGGCTGTTGAGAGTCCCCCTCGCCCTCGGGGCGGCCTTGATGACCCAGCTTGTCGCTCAGCGTCGCAACCGGGACAAAAACTTTCTTTCTCTTCCCTTTCCTACTCCACCCGTCGCCAAGAAGGCCCTTCTCGAACCTGTGTACGGATTGTAGCCCGTAAGACGACCAAAAAGTTTCGCTGTCGACTTCGAAGTTCGGACAGAGTCCATGTGCGCGTGCCTCGCGTGATTGGCAGCATCTGCATTCTCTCAGCCCGCCCTCCCCCCGACTCGCTTCCGTAGCTTTTCCTTGTTCTAGGCCTGTCAAAAAAAAAACAACAGGGCGAGCCGACGCGAAGAATTGATTTCCTTCTTCTTCCCTTGTACGGCTTCCATGATTGGATTGTAATGCAACGGTCAACTCTAAAGAAAAATGTCAATAGACAACCCAGACGCCGCACGCCGTCGCCAAGCCCAACGTCGGTCAAGAATTAAGGAACCGACTTGGCAGGTGCTCGTACTTGGCAGCCGCTCCTCCCCGTGTCTCTGGCGGTGGTGATCCCGCCCGCCAAGAGGCACGCGACAGCTGTACAACACTTCTGAAGCAGGCAGCCAATGACCAAAGAATCGTTTTCGGGCGCGTTTTTGCTTTTCTTTTCTTTACTTCTTTCCTTTTTTTTTTTTTTTTTTTTTTTTTTTTTTTTTTTTTTTTTTTTTTTTTTTTTTTTTTTTTTTTTTTTTTTTTTTTTTTTTTTTT
>JAAHCF010000546.1:0-26315 GCA_038367545.1 Beauveria asiatica | reverse complement strand
AAGGGAAAAGGGGTTAGATAATATTAAGTATAAGCTTTATTTTTCTTAAAAAATACTATTTTTCTTATTTTTTCTTAATTAGTTATTTAAAGAAAAGTTGTTACTAATTCACATACTAAAAGTTTTTTTAGTATACTAATTTCCAACCCTGGCTGCGATGATCGTTCTTCCTGTTGCAAGCAGCAAAGGTTATTACAAACAGCGAGGGTTTAACTTTTTAGTGGACCGTTATAACTTAGCCGTAACTTAGCTAGTATTACCGGTATCGCGGCACTTGGGACCTTTTGTCATCTAGTTGTACATGACTACGTCACGTTATATAGTAAACTCGTGCATTTATGCTATGCAGTCAATGGCATCCTATGCTACGGTATTGAGCAAGTCAGGCAGGTGATTCAACTAGAATTCAAGGGAAAGCGTAGTTACTGCCTAAGCTATATAAGCACGAGTAACTCCCCGCATAAGACATGCCTTGATTATGTAGACTGTACTCTACATCCTTATTTCTGACTAGACTCTTTAAAACGCCTTAAAAATAAGCAACACAACGTTAAAAAAACTGTTAAACTACACACAATGTCCTTCCCTGACGGCGAATTCATCATCCGCAACCGCGCCAGCCAACGCGTGCTTGACGACGCCAACATGTCTACCCAGCCCGGCAATTCCATCATTGCCTACGACTACCGCCAGGACGCGGATAACCAGCGCTGGTTCTTCGAGGACGGCCACCTCTACAACGTGCACTCGAACCTCTTGCTCACCTTCAACGACCTCACGCCCGAGTCTACCCCCACGCAGGAGGTTGACAACGGCGGCGACGGCCAGCGATTCGAGTACAACGATGGCATCATCAGCCTTGCCAACAATAGCGACCTGGTCGTCGGCGCGTGGGACGCAGACGTCAAGATTGTAACCCCCGATGTTTTCGATCCTGCCCGCCGCTGGGACTTTTCAAACGTGTCCCTCTGAGTGCCGGGGCAAGGATCTTGTGCACGACATGATTTGTCAACAACGCTTGCTTTATATTGCGATGATTGCAGAATTGATTTTTATTTCGGAATAACAGGGACGGCCAGAATGTATTAAATTGACGGCTCTTCTCAAACTTGGTCATCTAGTTCTATTACAACTTTATTCATTCCCACGCGGCTTCGAGTAGTTGGTCTCATCTGCTAAAGTCGGGCCACCCCCAAGGATTTGTGCTAGACTAAACACTCTGTATTCTATTTAATAAGCGGAATCTGTTGGAAGCAACTCACACTCAATAATGTCTTGTACGCCTTTTCCGCCGCTCCAAACCTTTACAATGCTCAGGCCCGCTCTCTCCTCCAGTAGGTGACGCCATGCCACCATGGTCCGCTCCTGACCCGAAAATAGGGTCAACATGACCATATCCAACGCAGACGTTTCCCAAAAAGCGTCGCTCGTAGGCATGACAAATTCGTTAATTATAAGCTTGCTGTATCCTGGCCGCATAGCCTCGCGAATGCGTCCTAATATTCTCTCGCACGTCGCATTGGCAAAGTTGTTTAATAAGGAATGGACGTAGTACGCGCGTGCACCTAAAGAATCAGCAGGAATAATAGTTATAATAAGCAAGGCGAATTTGTCTCGATAATTCAACCCACCCTTGACTGGTTGCTCGTCATGAACATCGTATCCCATGCGCTCGATTGACGGGTCCAAGTCTGTGATCTGGCTAATCACAATGGGCAAATCCTGAAGGATGAGCCTGCCTGGCACGTTTGGGAACATTGTTCTGAACTCTGCCAGGTCATGGCCTACATTCCCGCCTATATCGACGAGAAATGGTGCTTCCGGGTCAGTAATGGCACCATCAACCAGCCGTTGTTGCACGGGATAAAAGGCTGGTGACATCCATGGTAAACGTCCGAGACGCCTGCCAGCCATGTGGTCATTGAAATGCGAGCCATAGCCACAGTGCTGCAGCCAATTGAACGTGCCCATATTCGTTCCATATGCGTGCATCAAGGACGTGTCGTTGGTATCGGTCGGGTTAATCCACTCTCGTTGCCGGGAAAATTCGTGAAACTTTAACGGAGCAGCGCCAGTGCATGATAGACTATTTTATCAGTGTGTATAGATTTCCGCAGGAAGAGTAACAATGTAACATACATGGCAAGATACCCGTTGCCAATTACGGGCAGGCTTAGGGCTTTTGAATAATTGGTCGGTTTGTATTCCTCTTGGCCCGTTTCAGCAATGTATCCCATAGCTGCAAGATGACGCATCACGCGACCTATTCTCATTAGAGCTAGCTCAATAGCCTGAATGTAACACAAAGGGCTCACTTAACAAAATAGCATCGACGCTCAGGGCAGCCGCAAGGTCCATGACCGTCTGGCTGCCATCACCATTCCGAGCCATGAGTGCCCACAATCCACAATCAATCCCAAAATTAATAGCTGCCATAGCACCGGTCTATCCAGTAAGTCAGTATAAACAAGAGAAAAATGAAAGTGTGTAAACCGGGTTGCGTACCTCTGCCCAGCAATGTCTAATCATCGTTTCCCGTGGGGTCTCAACCGCCTGTGCGAGCGCGCGACACATGATGACCAGCTCCTGTCGACTGCTGTACTTGCCGTCAATGACAGCTTGTGCGCGGTCTGAAATGTCCTTGATCAAGCTTGGTATAATATCTACATTGTTTGGAAGCAAGACCATTGCTGGGTCAACCGGTTGTTCTTGATCAAGGCCACCCATACTGCTACCGGGTATGTTGAATGTGTGTAGGCGGTTCAAGATGATAACTCTGCTCCAATTTATAGATGATGCAGATCTATGAATAGGAATGTAAAAATTGAGTCAAATGGCCGGAATTTCTATTATAGTAGCTATCAAGCCGCCCTAGTTTGTAAAAAAAGCCACAACATATATGCCAGCATGCAGCGTGCCGGGGATGCAGCTTCCTGGTCGGCGTAATTGTAGATTGATAAATACGGATGGGCGACTTGCAAAGTCTGCCACAAAACCAGTAGTTAACTAGAGGGTATGGCCAGGAGTCGGTGAGGACGGAGACAGTCAGCTTGCCCATTCTCAACTGCTGTTTGACATCTCCCCAAGCATCGGTCGGGTAGCATTGCTTGCAGGATGCAGCTGCTACTCTTGTAATTTTGACATCTCCTCACCGCTAGCTCTACCACTAATATCAAAACGTGAGGGGAGCCAGCAGCTCTCAGACAATCGCATCAAAGGTTTTACTGGTGTGCCACGCCCAAACATCGGTTGGGTTGCATTGCTTGCAGGATGCAGCCTGCCGCATCATGTTGACACCTCCTCACTGCTACTTCCACCACTAATATCAAAAAGTGAGGGGAGCCAGCAGCTTAGGGATAATTGCAACGATCAAAGGTTTTAGCTACTGGTGAGCCGCGACAAGTTATCAGCATGAGCTACATAATAAGCCTCCCCCTACATCGGTCGGGTAGCATTGCTTGCAGGATGCAGCCTTCTGCTCGTGTAATGAAAAGGGCGAGATATGCAATTCAACGGCGACACACACTGTTCAATCTTGTCAGGCACTCGCTTGGATCATTTGTTGCGCAGTGACATTTTTCGCCAACGCAGCCATCGCGAAAATGTGCGGAATTTCTGCCTTTTTTGGCCTTGGTGGGCCGTCTTCCTCTTCCACTGTAGGCGACGAAGTCGTCTTATCCCTAAAAGAAGGCCTTGAGAAGAGTTTGCGCATGATTGAGTATCGTGGTCCAGATGCCACTGGAACTTGGCTGAGCCCTGATGGTCAAGTTGGTAAGGCTTTCAGAGAGAGCCGAATTGATTCCAGACGCCATCTCTGGCCATTTATATACAGGCTTTACCTGATACAGGATACGCAGAGAACTAATTCGAGACATTTTCTAGGTCTCGGCCACGTGCGTCTCGCAATCGTTGACATAAGCCCTGCTGGTAATCAGCCATTCGTTGATGACCAAGACGGAATTGTTGCAGTCGTCAACGGGGAGCTCTATGAGCACGAAAAATATCGCGAGCAACTTGCACATGAACACATATTTAAAGGAAAAAGTGACTGCGAAATTGTCATCGCGGTATACAAGCACTATGGAGTCTCGTTTCTTTCTCATTTAAAAGGAGAATTTGCCCTAGTGCTATGGGACCAAAAGCGACAATTATTCTTGGCAGCCCGTGATAGGTACGGGGTTAAATCGTTGTACTACACAATTCATGAAAATCATTTGCTGGTCGCAACGGAAATGAAGTGTTTTCTAGAGTTTGGCTGGAAACCTCAGTGGTTTGTGGAGGCACTCAGAAGCCACTCGTGGCAGTTCGGCCGACACACGTTCTTCCGCCACGTCTATAAAGTAAGTTACAAATAGCCAGCTGATTTGACCGTATCATCTACTTAAACATGACTATGTAAGATTCTCCCTGGACACTACCTCTTATGCCGACATTATGGCGCAGATGTCCAGCAGGTACAATACTGGGACTGTGAGTACCCAGACAAGGTATATATGTCTTCGTTGTCTCAAGGCCGCTTATTGAGGCTATCAACCTTACAATAAGACTTTAGAGTTTAACGCGCTTAGGGAAATCTGGAGACACGATCGGAAGCCGAAATGGTGGACGGCGTTCGGGGCCGCCTGATGCAGGCAGTTCGCTTACGGCTCCAAGCGGATGTCCCTGTTGGTGTATACTTGAGTGGCGGACTAGATTCTTCATCTGTTGCTGGGCTCATTGCGCACCTTGTTAGGCACAAAGGTGTGCGACTTGGAAATGATGGTAGCGGGCATCTTTCGCAACTACACTGCTTCACTGTGCAATTCGGTAAAGAAACTGGCGCTGACGAATCTGGTATGCAAATAAAATACTGGCTCATACATTTTCAGAGGGAGAAATACTGACTCTCACTAGAAGTCGCACAGCGGACGGCGGACTGGCTTGGGGCGCGCTTCCATCCAGTTTACATGGATGAACACGCACTGGCGACAAGATTTGAGGATGCTGCATGGTACAGTGAAAACCCTTTTGCCGATGTAAATGGTATCTGCAAGTTGGCCTTGTCTGAGAAAGTTCATTCGCTTGGACTGAAAGTGGTTATTACTGGTATGTCCCTATCGAAGCCACCCTGTGTCGGTCGTTTGTATTGGGCGGCCCTGTATTGGGCGGCCTAGAAAGACAAGTTGCTGTCCACGTCTCCAACTGCACTGACCTTACATGGCCGCAGGAGAGGGTTCCGATGAACACTTTGGTGGGTACTCTGATTTCCGACCCGATTCCATTCAAGAGCGAGATCACTCTTGGCCGCAATCGTACTTCCCGGACTCGGAACGACTGGCAGCATGGCATGAAGCTCTTGGCGATACAGGCGCGACGACATTTGGCGACGGCGAATTCGATGTGCCTTTATCTACCAGACGAATGGTAAATCACACAAGTACAATCCAGACAGTAGCTCGAGTCGGCCACCTGCCATTTGCTTCCTGGACTGGCCAATGCGCAGCTGCTGGAGACCCGGAGACTGTTTTGGCCGAGTCCGTGGATGGGCGGGTGCGAGACAAGATGGCAAATGTATGGCACCCCCTCAACACCTCGGCTTACATATGGATAAAGTCCTTCATGCCATCGGTCATTCTCCGCTACTGTGGCGATAACATGGACATGGCAAACAGCATAGAGAGCCGGCCACCTTTCTTGGACCATTGTCTGACTGAATATGCAAATCAGCTGCCGCCGAGTCTTAAAATGAAATACGACCCTGAAACTGGCCAGTTTGATGAAAAGTACATTCTTCGCCAGGCCATGAAACCATTCATCACGAGTGAAGTATTCTCACAGCGAAAGAGAAAGTTTTCCGGGCCAACGCACTATGCTATTGGTGGACCACTACACCAAACGCTGCAGCGTTTACTGACCAGGGAAAATATTGCCAAGTTGGGGTTCTTGGATGCAGATTTGGTGCAGGACTATTTGCTCGCGGCGTTTTATGAAAAGGACGGGACGGCTTTCCGAAATGCAATGCTGGTTGCACAATTTGTCGTTGTTGCAAAAAGGTTCAGAGTTGCAATGGCAAGGCCAGCCTAACGTTAAGCTGACGGCAGTGCTATTCGGTGTTAAAAGAACCCCTGTTAATATTCAAACACTGGCAAATAGTCTGCTGTCATTTTACGCACAATCATCTAAAATGTACGGCCGTGTGCGCATTTCAGTCACTGTGCGACACCACGTGATTTGCATACAGTTACGCATCTGATTACTGCGGTACGCTTCCGTCCTCTAACTACCTAGATATTGCCTGGCGATGGAAACAGAGCCCACCCGTCGATGCATCATAACACACTGAGCCATGCCCGTCAGCTTTATCAACTGGCTTTGGCGTGCTGTCATTGCACAGTATGACAGAGCGACAACGTTCCTGCGACAAGTACTGAACAGACTGCGTTCAGTGACTGTGACCAAACCTGTTCGTATCCTGTCATCTACCGAGAGATAGAGCTAACTGTTTCGCAATAGCCCCGACCATCTCATAGCTGCGCTTCTCCGCTGACATACAACCGAATACCCGGGCCCTGGCGGCGAAACGTGTTACCAGCGCTTCCCGATCGTGCCTTCACCATTCCAGATACCATACCTCACGGAGAGATATATCTCATCACCAAAGGAGACTACCTTGGCGAAGGAGCAACGTCGTTTGTGGACAGACTGGTTTCTGGCGACATCATCAAATATCCAAAGCCGAATCCGTACTGCCCCGAAAAGGAGGAGAGATGTCGCCAGCAGATGGAAATCGAGGCAGAAGCCTACAGGCGCATTGGCGACAACGCGCGTGTGCCGAGACTAGTTCACTGGGATGCTAGTTCATGCTGTCTGACCTTGGAATATCTCGCAAACGGAAGTTTGGGATCATATCTACAAAACCACGACCAGACAACGATTCAACAGAGACATGCATGGATGGCACAGGCCGCGGAGGCACTGGCCGCGGTGCATGCTGCAAAAGTCATACACTGCGACGTTGCTCCGCGCAACTTTATGCTGAACGACGCGCTTGAGCTTCACATTGCAGATTTTGCTGGGTCTTCGGTTTGCGGTTCTCGACCGACGATTGACGTAAGCCCAAGGTACCGGCGGCCCGGACGAGGCCCGGTGCCTACATATGCTGACGACCTCTTCGCACTTGGCTCTGTATTGTACTATATTCAGACTGGCCACGAACCATATCATGACATTCCCGAGAATGAGGCTCAAGACCGCTTTACGGTAGAAGCTTTTCCGGAGACTGCTACGCTCAGCTGCGGAAGTATTATTCACGGCTGCTGGGCTGGGGAATGGGATAACGCGCAGCAAATTTTTCAGGCTTTAACTAAAGAAATTTCCTGCTAATATTGTTTAATATGCTAGGTAAGTCATTTTACACTATCGTCTGCTACTTGTCAGCAAATTCTACGGAAGCTTGACTGCCACCGACGTACTTAACGCGTATAGTTGTCGCTGTATCCCTCATCTTTGTGGTTGTCACACTGGCTGCGACTCGTCGACTGACCCATGTATTCCGCTTTCGATTCGCTTTCTAGGCACGCTTCGCCGCTGCTGGCGTACTTTCCGCACCCATCCGTAATCCGTGTTTTGCTTGTGGTATCGCAGCTCTTTGGGCAGCCGGAATAAGTCATCGTGGTTATAGGGTAGCGACACATATTTGTAGGTGCGACGGGTGCTTGAAATGGGAGGAGGAAATCGAACCCAAGGCTCAATACTTGTCATGCATTTGCATTACCCCTCTTTTCATGAGCCTTCCATTTCGGACCACGGCTCTCTGCATGACCGCAGAGGGCAACCAGGCGGGGGTGGTGGCCGCCTCGTAAGGCAACAGGTCTTGGTGGCCCTGAGGCCGCACCAGCAATATTGGCTACTAGCACTAAAAATGAGATTCTTCGCTAGTGACTATGTGTTTTCGAAGTTGGAGTAGTTTTTCCCTTTCATTCAGGTACCTTCGTTTTTTGTTGTTTCGTTGCATCTCGAGTACTTTTCCACTTCGTCTTTGTTTAGTGATTTCACGAAAATGTTTCCGTCACGCCGTTTCCCAGTACATGGAGGAAAGCAGAGAGTCTTTAAGAATGTAAAAGGGAATCCACCAGCTTACTGAGATTCTGCGTGCTACTCGTCTCACCGCGGCGAGCACGGCTCTCGAAGAGGGACAGCCGCATTGGCCTTTAATGGACGGGAAGGATCCAAAGAGCGGACTTACTCCATGCAGGAACATACATAACGCGCAAAGACTCGGCAGAAGTTTTCCCAAGAGCCTGCCACCTCTAGAGCGCCACGCTGTGGCCGGAGGACACTCCTATTCCTCTAATTGCTTACCCAAGCAGTGACAGGCCCTTCAATTAACTGCTTACCGAATGTTGAGCCTCACGTGCCCGAGCTTAGCTATATAATGAAACTCTTACCCAGAAAAAAATAGAATATTAATAATGTTAGAATAATAACATAAGTAAATTGATGCTTATATATAATACCCTGACCGTTCTATCTATAGTCTTATACGTTTTCTATAATGCCAAATATAGTAAGTCTAACCGTAAATGCAGCCCCATGTTCAGACGCCCAGCACATGATTAAATGCAATCCATGAAAACAAAATCTACGCCGCCCAGCCCTTCTTCTTGCGATACCACGCCAGCGTCGCCAGCCCGCACTGGATCCGCATGCCCATTCGCGCATCCAGAACGTAGGCTTCCCACACGCGTGCCTTTTCCAGGTTCTCCTCGCACTTCTTGACCTTGGTTCTCTGATACTCTTCCGTCTGCGCCGCGTCGAAATCGGCAGGCGGCTGGCCGCACTCGGCCCACGCAATGGCCGCGACTTCGTGAATCGCGGCGGGCACGACGTAGTCTTCTCTATGACCGCCCTTGAACACATTTCTATTATCCCAGTCAGTGCTCTTCTCCTTCCCCGGATTTGGGGTGAGGGTACGTACCTATCGTGGGATAAAACCTCTACTTCGAGCAGTTGTGAGGCCTCGTCAAGGCGATTGCAGCCGCGTAGAATGGACGCCAGACACACGGCCCGCACGCCCAGTTCATCCCGCTCCTTGAGCTTCTCGAGCTTATCAGCCGGCGCCGTGAGCCTGCTCCACGCCAGACACTCTTGAGCCTTTTCAAACTCGCGCATCGCCATCCATTTTGGTCCGCTCCAGGCAAACATCATTTCCACCGCAGGACTCACAGCCACGGCATCGGCCAGGTCCACGCCGAGCTCCTTGCGGCGCGCTTCCCATTTCTGCACTTTGCGCTGCACAAACGTCTCAAACGGCAGCTGGCGGGCCATGAATTTCTTCTTGGTCGACGTTTCACCAGACTTGAGGAGATACTTTTCGGCCGTCTTCTTCTCGGCGGCAGCAGAGGCAGCATCCCCGCACGCGACCGCGTCGCGGTAAAGCTCAAGCGATGCGGCGCCGGCCATGTAGTAGTAGAGCGCGGCGCTCCAGGTGTTGACCTCGACGCAGTGCAAAAAGTACTTGCGCATGCGCGGCCAGTCGTGAGCTGACATGGAAAAGAGGGCGAGCGTAAACTGGTTAATCGCCGTGACCTGCTTCATCTTGGACTGCGTGCCGCCTTCAAGCTCGGCAATGGCAGAGGGCAGATCGCGGCGACTGGCGAGGCCTTTCGCTTCTTCGATGAGCCACAGGCGCGACTGTGGGAAACGCTCGCGCATCGTTGCCAGGAGCTCGGCGACCTTGTGCTGGGGGGTGCCGTAGGGCTCAGCAGATTCGTCAAAGTCGGTCTCGTGCGGCTGTATGTCCACGAGACCCAGCATGCTGTGATAAAAGTTGAGCAGCATGATGCCGGCAAATGCGCCATTCTACATGGCCATGTCAGTATGAGATTGAGATGGAGCTGGGTATGCATACCGCATTGGGATGAGCTACTGATCGCCAGAGCATGCGGATACCAGCCTCGCGGTGGCCTTTGAAACCGACAATTGACAGAATGCGGGCAAACGCCGGTGGCATCAGCGACATCATGAGCATCAAGATGCCCATGCACATGTTGACGCCCGAATGAATAAAGGCGTCAATCGGATTCGCCAGCTCGATATCGATGTCCTGCAGCGCCGGCGCCGTGCTGCCCAGCGTCGCAGGCAGCTTTTCTGTATCCGTCGGCAGTGCTTCCAGGCTGGTGCTCGAAGAGATGGGCGTCTGTGCTGCCGAAAAAACGATCTTGTCCTCTGACGAGCCGCGAGCGCTGGAGACGGCGGCACTACTAGACCCGGTCCGCGTGCGATGCTTCTTAAAGTACTCATTCTCCTTGGTGATGATGGCGTCTAGCGTTATGTAAGCCCGTCGCAGTTTCAAGAAGCTCTTCATTGCCTCGATGACGCTTTCGTTGAGGACGCCCAAGACAGCCGACATGAGCTGCGTCTGCGTCACGACCAGCTCGTACTCGGTGCCTGGAGGGTATATCTCGCCAGCGGCGTGGCCCGCCGCTGCCCGCTTCTGCGCGCGCTTGAGGTCCTCCCAGGCTCTCGTCTCGCATTTCGCCAGTAAGTCGGCAGCATGGTTGATGTTGTCCTTTTCGAAGCCCAGGATGGCCTTCATGAAAAAGACGAGTGTAGTGCCGAGATCGTGGTAGGTGGATGCGCCCTTGCGCAGCTCCGTCTCAGCCGTATCAATATCGTCGTTGATGATGAGGTTGGTCGCGCGCATGGCCTGCTCAAGGTTGGCGCGCTCGACAGCTAGCTCGGCCTGAAGGTCGACGACGTCGGGCTTGGAGCCGCCGAACCACGATGCAAGACGGCTCATGACGTCGTGATATTTTGTGTAGCTGAATAGTTGACAATTGCGCCAGAACCGGACAAGTAAGCGCCGCAGACAAAGCAGAGGGGTGACACAGTTCAATTGGTAGAGAGAAAAAAGATGCGAAAACTGGCCTAGACCTGCACTGCCCGGATCTGACGGGGGAGGCGCTGAGACCCCGCTGATCAGTGACGACAACAGCTGCGTCCTTGCTGGATTTTAGGCCTCGTCGGGGCCGTTTCGACGGAGTTAGCAGGGCACCGGCCTTCAGATCTGTCTTGACGAGGCAAACCAAGGCTGCCTGTTGGCGCTAGCTGGGCGCCAGAGGTGGAGGTTGGCCAGGCTGAGGGGGAGGTGCCCGGGACGTTATCGGCCAATGGCAAACGCTGTCATGTGCCTATAGAGATTTCAAAACAAGTCGTCAGGGGAGTTGATTCACTGATCTGAGTGACTGTCTAGAGCGAGCAAAGACGTATCAGGGCTTGGGTCCTTGCTCTTTAGCACCAATTGTCGGCCATGCTGCTAGAGTTGCACCATTTCGCTAACTCAAGTCGTGCAGCTTATAGCTTAACGACACTTTGAACTAAGTGTTGAGTGAAGTGCTGGATTGATAAGAGCAAGCCGGTGACGTTTGATTTGCTTATGCTGATGCGTAAACGTTGCGTACCTCACCCTTGTGCCCAGTGCTTGCAGTGACCTGCATCATCACTAAGCGGGGCACGTGCTAACATGGACTTGACATCGTAATGCCCACATGCTGGCATTGGAATTCTAAGCCAGTCAATTGAATGAGATTTGAAGAAAAGTGTTTGTCTCTTTCTTCTCATGTCTCCAAGCAATACCATTGGTTTCGTTGAGCCTTATTACTTGGCTGAAAACTCTCGTTTGAATGCAAGCTACCCTATACCACGGACCGAATTCTTCCGCCCACGGATTGCCCCACGCTGTTCAGCGAGCTCACGCAAGCATCCACCTGCTTTTGGTCGCTCCAATCCCCCAAGCTCCAGCGCATTCATCATCGCACTCGCGCCAGCACCCGCCGCATCCTCCATCGCACCTTTGGACCTTTACACCCATACAGCCTACCGATCACGTATAACCCCAGCGCACAATAGTACCCAGCCAACATGGCCGCCGACAAGAACGACGATAAGACCACCACTGCGGCCGGCGAGCAGCAGCAGCAGCCTAAGGAGACCAAGGCCGCCGCCCTGGGTGAGGATGACGAGTTTGAGGATTTCCCTGTCGATGGTGCGCTTCTGACCCGTGCTACAAAAAACAAGAGCAAGCGCAGCGAAGAAAGAAAAGCTAATGAGGTGACGCAGACTGGCCGGAAGATCAGACGGAAGCCGCGCAGGGCTCGGGCCAGACCAAGCACTTGTGGGAGGAGAGCTGGGACGACGACGACACTACAGATGATTTCTCGACGCAACTCAAGTGCGTTTGCCCCTTTTTCGCCCTATACCCTTCTTGGAAGGAAGAGTGCCTGATGAGCTTCGAGCTAACTGCGTACAGGGAGGAATTGAAAAAGGTCGAGTCGTCGAAACGGAGATGAACAAACGAGCTACGTACGGAATATCGAGGAGGAAAATCACAGTCGGAATTGGAGGATAGACTGGGCTATAATGGGCAATTGAGCCTGCTACGTAAACCATGACGAATACAATGACTGCGTCAATAATGATTTGACACTTTGCGCCAGCTGACCACCACCAGTGAATTAGTACCCTGTCGCTACACGAATACTCAGACCGTGCAGGAATGCGATTGTACTTTTATTATTTTGCCATGTTCCCACCTACAGGCGGCTGCTCTGTCTATCTAGACCCAATCCGTCAACGGGTTCCCAGACACGACTCAAGCATTTACTTACTCGACAGAGCGGTCACACCAGGCAGCTCCTTGCCCTCGAGAAGCTCGAGCGAGGCGCCGCCACCGGTGGAAACGTGGCTGAGTTGGTCCTCAACGCCATACTTGGCCGCTACGGTAGCCGTGTCGCCGCCGCCGATAATCACAATCTTGCCCTTCTTGCATCCGTCGACGGCGGCGTCGAGCGTGGCCTTGGTGCCCTTGGCAAACTTGTCAAACTCAAAGACACCAGCGGGACCATTCCAGAGAATCGTCTTGGACTCGCCGATGGCGTCCTGGAACAGCTTGACCGACTCCTTGCCGCAGTCGAGGCCCATCCAGCCGTCGGGAATGCCCTCCTTGTCGGTGGCGTAGCCCTCGGCGGCGTCCTTGTCAAACTTGTCGGCTGTGACGAAGTCGGTGGGCAGCACCACCTTGACGTTCTTGGCCTTTGCCTTTTCCATGAGCTTGGGCACCGTCTTGGAGCCGGGCTCATCAAAGAGCGAGTTGCCAATCTTCATGTCGTCAATCACCTTTTTGAAGGTAAAGGCCATGCCGCCGCACACGATGAGGGTATTGACCTTGTCGAGCAAGTTGTCGATGAGCTGGATCTTGTCGGAAATTTTGGCGCCGCCGAGGATGGCGAGGAACGGGCGCTCGGGCGACTCGAGGGCCTTGGCAAAGTAGTCGAGCTCCTTCTTCATGAGAAAACCGGCAGCCTTTTGAGGCAGGTCGACGCCGACCATGGAGGAGTGGGCGCGGTGAGCGGTACCGAAAGCATCGTCTAGATTAATTAGTACAAAGCTTCGCGGAGGCTTGGTGGTGGCAAGGAGTGCACGTACTGACAAAGACATCGCCAAGAGCAGTGAGGCCCTTGCGGAACTCGTCCACCTTGGCCTTGTCGGCCTTGGTCTTCTTGCCATCAGCGTCCTTGGCGCTACCCTCCTCCTCAATGTGGAAGCGCAGGTTTTCGAGCAGGATGACGGCACCATTGTCCGCGCCATTGACGATCTTCTCAACCTCGGGGCCGACGCAGTCGGGCGCAAAGGTGACCGACTTGCCGAGCTGCTTCTCGAGCTCCGAGACGACAGGCTTGAGCGAGTATTTAGAGTTGGCCTGGCCATTGGGGCGGCCAAGGTGGGACATCAGGATGACGGCCTTGGCGCCGTGGTCGAGGGCATGCTTGATGGTCGGGATGGCGCCGACGATGCGCTGCGGGTTGGTGATGGTGGTACCGTCGAGAGGCACGTTGAAGTCGACCTACGCGGGTGGGTTAGCATAGCTCTTGAACATGGCGTGGTGTTGATGGCGGGGTACCCGAACTCACCCGAATGAGGACTCGCTTGCCCTTGACGTCGACATCGGTGATTGAAAGCTTGTTGGAGAGTGACATTTTGAAACCGAATCAAGTAATAGTCTCGAATGTCTAAAGGAAAAGAAGGAATTGTTTCTGTAGCTCGTTGGGGAAGCTAAGAAGGTTGCTGATGTCAAGGTGGGATGGAGGGGCAACGCTGGCGCGAGGTAATTTACGTCAAGTTGAGATAACATTCGACCACCCACTTGGCAACCCCCACTTCTCGACTGATTCAACGCATCACCAATGCACCATCCGGGTTATATACAGCAGGGAAATTACAACTGTATAACTATCTTGGCTCAAGGGAACCCTTTACGAGTGGGATCTGGTCTGTCTGGGTAACAGGTTCACACGTAAGTCACATCTTTTCTTTACCTATCCTATCAAGCTTCCGTCGTCGTAATCTCGCTCAAGGAAATCGAACCGCAAAAAAACAGAAAACAAGGGAAAAAGAAAGCAATCTCAATCAACATCCTACATTACAAGATCCGAACATGCATATTTTGTCAAGTGCGCTGTTGTGCAAAGCAGAGCGGCTCCAAACCAAACAAACAAACACCTAGACTTGTACAGTCAAGCGATTTTCGTTACACTTTCTCCGCTGCCATTAAACAAGACAATCAACATTCCCTCCACTTATCCTACCATGTCAGGCCACCGTCGATGCCAGCAAAACTGCCGCAGTTCTGGTCCTGGCATCTACGATATTCGCCGCCGCCGCCGCCGCCGCTTATCGGACCACATCAGTCGTCTTAGCCCGCGCTGGAAACGTTGGTAACCCTTCAAGCCAACGGAGCGATCGAATTTCTTCTTTTTTTTTCGCCCATGTGCAGTCTGCTTTCCAGTCTAGCCTTTTTGCGCGGCGTGGACTCGCGGGATACTTCCTCCTCGGCCTCTTGAATCTGCGCGCTGGTCAAGACGTAGCCGCAGCTCATCACTTCAAACTCGGGGCCATCGCTATCGAAATGATGTGCCATAGCCAAAGGCCAAATAACTCTCGCCAAATCGCCTTTACTCAGTTGCACGGGGTTCGACGGGCTTTCCGCTGGCTTGTTGTCATTGCTGTTTACGCCGTTGGGTGGCGGTTCACTCTGTGCTTCCGGGAACGGAACCGGACGACAATCATCAGATTCGATGAAACGAATGTGCGCTTCGATCCTTCCCTCCATTTCCGCAGTCGGTTTCCAGGCCTCGGCAGCCATTTCGCAGAGCGGTTGCAGCCTTGAGTGAAATCCCTCAACGTTGGGAACTATCTGCCCAAGTGTACCGGCAATTTCCTTGACAGCGCTGTCGACATTATCCTTTTGCATCTCTTCCTGCTCTTCTGGAGCCACCTTGTGCAGCTTCAGCAAGACAGAACGCACAAACGCCTCGTGGTCCGGATTGACCAAGGCGACGGCATCCAGTGCGCGGTCCAACTCGTAGCTCACGAGCGCGTGCCGGAAAACGTGTCTCTGAAGGAACATGCCAGCCACGCGGAGTGCGGCGGCGACTCTCATCTGCTTTGCCGCCGGCGAGTTGGACGCCGGCAGCGGGATATTTATGCAGTGTTCTTCTAGGGGGGTGCCTGTCGTCAAAACATGGGTCTTGACGTCGACGCTGAACTCGGCGAGGAAAAATTCGAGGAATCGACTGAAAGTGTCGGCAAGTGCCTTTTGACTGCATGATATTAGCTCAATTTGCTCGTATGTGCACTACGCAAATGACGATAGGCGCGAGGTGAGGAAATGACCACATACATTTGCCCTTTGCCATTCTCCATGCGCTGCAGCGGGGCAGTGAAGGACCGGAACTCTGCAAGGTCTTCTTTGACTGTTCCCAGTTCCTCTTTGGCGCGCATCAAGCTTTTCTTGACCTCTTGCAGGCTGTGAGCTATAACCTTGGCGCTCGCCTTCTCCTGCTCGAGCTGCTCCTTTGCCTTGGCGCAGAGGCTCTCCTGTCGACCAATCTCCGAGTCCTTCTTCTTGATGGTCTCGCCCTGCGCGAGGATCTGCTTTTCCTGCGCCTGGACCTGTTTCGACAGCTCGTCGGCCTTGGTCTTTGCTTCCCGCAGGCTCTTGACCTCCGTCCGCCCGTCCTCGAGCTCGCGTTCCATGGCCGCCTTGTCCGCCTTCCATGAATCGCGGTCCCCCAGAATGGTGTCCCAGTTTGTCCGATTCACCACTTCGAGGTCAGCATTTCGTTCTCGCAGCCGCTTGTTGTCGACGTCGACTTTCAAGATCTGCTGGAATATATCGCTGGATGCGAAGAGGGCGATGAGATCCGGCGTTGCGCCGTTAACGGCGTTGGCCGCCGGCGCACCATTTTCCGCATTACTGTCCTGCTTTCCCTTGCCTGCCATCGCTGCGTAAATTAGTGTAATTTTGATAGTCGTTGAATCCCGATTGATGTGGGAAGAAGCAACTTTAATGGGCGACCGAGCGTACTCGAAAGCTGTGCTTCGCCATCAGGCCGCATTTTATCTCGGTGGGCAATGGCTGTATCATTGGGCGCGAAGGTATGCTGTCTCGGCGCCTCGGCGCCAAAAGCCCAAAAGGTGAACAGTACGGATTGACTCATTGTTAGAGGCTCAGCCAGTGGCTTGCCAGTTTCAGTGGCGAATGATCTCGGCTGATCAGGCTGCATGTATAGTGGTCGGCCACCGCATCTTCCAGCACTTGTAGAACTGCTACTACCAACAGATAACCGGCATCAAAGAAGAAGGGCCTTGGGCTGCTGCAATACATCAGTTGGGCGCTTACTCATATTTGTCGCTCACAAGTCTTGATACCGGAGCTACTGCAGCTTGACGTGGACTCGGCAAGCAATACATAACCAAGAGGGCTCACAGGGTACCAACAAATGACGTATATTCAATGCGTCAGACGCTTTGCGGCCTAACAGCAACCGTAGTAGACAGTCCAATAGGAGTAAAGGAAAAAGAAAAACAAAACAAATGAAAAATGCACAGACAGTCTGCGTGTGGCAGAGCTCCATTTTCCGCCGGCGGGCAGGCCTACTTATACCAACTACCTCGCAGACACGTCTCTAAGCGCCTGCCAAAAGCAGTAGGCAGAAAGACGATTGTCTGTAATAATATTAATAATATTAATAATTAAATCTTCCTCTCGTAGTCAAACAGTTTCGCCCGTCTTATCTTTAAAACGCCTATCAAGCGTCTACTAGACAATCTTTACCAACACATCGCGAGTATTTACGCTAGTAGACGAGAGCTGCTAACTGCGACCTCACCATGCTAAGCGCCTGACGCCTGCAGAACTACGCCCTTTTGTGATGACCCGATTAAAAGTTGTTCACGTGTGGGCTCCTAATCGTGCACGTCAGTCTCGTAAATGCTGCTTCATTTAAAAACATGCTTTTCAGGTTGTCGAAGAGCGCAACGAAGCGGACAGGAGCCACGAGGTTAAGGAGCAGCGATGGGTCAGACCCGGGTCTGAAGACCACAAAGTCTTGAGGAGGATGAGATTATGCGCGACTTCAGTCCAGAACCGCTTGAGAATCGCGACCCAAGGCATGGGCGCGCACCAAGTTTGGGCACCATTCTGACGGTCATTGACCACACCCTACGAAGCAGCTCCTCGGATTTCGAGGGAAGTGCTCTGCGCAAAAGGAGCTGTTAGGTCTACGTGCGTCCGTAGTATGCAAGCCTGCAACCGCTACGCCAAGCTGAGAAAAAGAAAGGGTGTGAAGGTGTCTAGGCAGGGGCTGATGATGAGTTCATATTCACGGCCAAGACCGTTGCCACGTGCATACCCGTGCGAGAGGCCAGGCAGGTGTTGATGATGTATACAGGCATCCACAGACAACTCACACCCAGTTTGGTTGAGCATACTTGCCAAATACAACAATCCAACTCCGACGCTGCACAATTTTAGCGGCAGCCCGGGTACTGCAGTGGTAGAATTGCACGTATGCAATGTAGGGCTGGATTACTGGTTGCGGCCCAAGAGCGCCAAGGAAGAGATGGTGATGGGATCAATGTTTTGGATAAACAGACGCAGGCGACGGAATGGTGGTCACGGGCAGTGCAGTGGCGAGCAGCTTGTGACTACCTATAAGAGGTTATGTGGAAGCCTCCTAGAGTAGACTCGTGCGGCACGAGGGGTGAACATTACGGGCGATAACTTGGTAGAAACGAGCTGATCATGTCTAAACCCATGCCGAGAAGCTTATTAGTCGTGTAGATGCTCCGTCTGAACGAAGCGAGCTGCTGAGGCTAACCGATTTTTATTTAGACTATGTTTCAGGGATCCGTTCGCAGTTATTACAGTGCTTGCCGCAGACTTTGCAGGGCCCTTTGTGTCCTGTCCGTCCGTCATGGTGCAGGCGCCACCTCAGCAAAGGGCCTTCTGTCTCCGGACATCGGCGAACAGGGGCGTTGACAGATTATGCAACGCGCATTCTCGCTAATACGACAATGATATCAAGCACCAAAGCATGAGCAGTTATGTGATTGTCATTAATGGTTTCGAGACAAATACAATCAGCACTTTACTCTGACGTCTCTCACGCCGTCACAGCGCTCATTTTCATCTCTTCAGTAGCTCACCCACAGAATTCATAAACAATGCCCGACGCAGCATAGTTAGTCTAGAAATATTCCTTGGAACTAACGGACATTTCGCATCACAGTAGTAGGTCACCTCCACCACCATGCGGCTAGTCACATTGACATGCTTTCCATCTTCTGGAAATATCCACGAAAACCAGGCGGCAGCGGTCTTGGTCGTATTGTTGTCGTTGCTCAAGTTTATTGCGATCAATCAGTGAAACCTGTCCAACAGCTTGGATCTATGAGGTCAGCATGGACCAGACGAGGGCCGGCGGTCACGGCTGTGACCCGCCTTGGGGGTTGATCGCCAGGAGCCGTAACCGACACCCTGGCTACTGCTGCTAACTTATAAATGGCTGTGTTGAACTACCAGCAAAACTCATAAAGGCAGTCTCCATGTGAAAGATAAGGGCTTTCGGAAGCTTAGTGAAAGATCCAACTTGTGAATGAAAACACTGTAGTTGTGAAGTACAGACTGACTACCCAGGCTGACAGCCCATGCACCAGTATCGATTGGTATATATGCTTTTTCGATAGTGCTTTCAAAAATTACATATCTCTGCCGACAATCGCCTCACTGTATTGAATTTCATCATCTTCGATGCCATTGCAAGCTTGGCTACCATAGTCGCCGCTGTCTTGGCCAGAACTATGATGATTGCCTCTATCATAGCCATCAAGCTTCTCTTGCCACTGCTGTGCTCTTGACTGGGCTCGTAGCACGAGAGCAGCCATCAAAACGGATGCGCGGAGAACGATACGAGTGTCCCACGCTCATGCCTGTTCAGACGGACCCGCGCCAGCTAAAGCCTGGTGCCTCTTCAACATCAATTTTCTTACCCTGTGAACTATTTGCTCATTTGGACGACCCCCGGTATTTAGTCGTGTGTAGCGCTTCGTATCGGTGCGGCTAAACATTGCCCGCAGGATGCTTAATTGGTGCTGTTGGTGAGAGATAGGTATGCAGTCCAGGCGATACCAACGGTCGAGACGAACGGCTGTCGCAAGTTAATTACCGACACATACAGAGACAAAAGCGGACTTACCAGTTGGTATTGGACAGGCATCAGGCGAAAGTTGACAAGCTGCACAGCCGGCCACACCACATAGTTGGCCTTGAGAGTCGGCACATACATGTCGCGCAGCTTATTGCTGATGGCCCGACGCCCGCCGCCCTCGGCCACCGTCATGGCAGTGAAGAAGAGGGCAACACCAAAGGGCGCAAATGCGATCTGATCCAACGCGACACGCTTCAGCGCGGGTCCAAAGGAGCTCGTCTTTGACATGGGGAAGAGGCGCTCGAGCAGCTTGAACCAGCGAAACTGGATGGGCGCGACGCAAAAGCCGTAGCCCATGAAGCGAGTGAGACGCTCAAAGTCAAAGGCGGGTGGAAGGCCGGTTGATGGGCCAAAACTGAGCGAGTCCTTCTCGTAATAGGGGCTTTTGCGGCCAAGCTCGTGAAGTTCAACTGTGACGGTCTCGTCCTTGGCACCGCCCGGCTTGCGGACGACGCGGTGGCGGAAGGCTGTTATGACCTGGGCGACGGTATCTGCTATGCCGCCGAGAAGGGCGTTGGTGACCATCATGGTGATGACTGATGAGTTAGCAATGTCCATCTCGAAGGGATCGGCGGATTGATGGACGTACGCGGTCGCTCTTCGTACGAGGCATTGAACCTCGCCGTCAGTCGGGCGGCGAGCGCCATTTCGATGAGGAGGATAAGGGTATGAAGAAGCGGCTGTGAAATGACGAGAGATTAGAAAATGAAGTTAGAAGTTGAGGTTTGATGGCTGAGCGGCACGGCACGCTGATGATGGCCACATAGAGTTGACAGCGTCACTGATCAACGCAGCGGCGTGGAGCACGGGCATTGGCGGCGTTAGCGCCTATCGGTAAGGACACGTACGATGCGACCAAGAATATATCGGTTCACGGCAGAAGTCTGCAGAGGCGAGTCCCAAGCCATGCTGGGAAAGTTGATCGAATGCGTATTTATAAAGTCGAAATATTGACGTGTTGCTGGTCGGGGTCGGGGTAGCGGAAGGCTTCGTGGCCTTGCCCGTTGGCCGGGGTTCTATGACGAAAGAGGCGTGGGGGGGCGTTCGGGGCCAGCGTGCGGCTGTTAGAACCAGGCACGAGACAGAGGAGAGTGACAAGGAAGGATGATGGAAAGAAGAGGGTTCTTTGACAGACGAACGGATAAAAGAAATGAATAGCGAACAGAAATACTGGACTGCCGGATGGATGAGGATGAGGATGTCGGAGAAGAAAGTCGGGGTCGCATGAGGTGTGGCGGAGGCTTGTGGCGGCAACTTGCAGGAGGGGTAGCAGGTGCTGGAGCCCATCAGATTTTGGCGCCTTGGCCACTGTATTTCCCCCATGGCTTGGCTCGCTGCCCCTGTGGCTTGGGCCGCTCACTGATCTGATGTGACATGCTCATCCTTTTTCGTAAAGCCCTGTGCACAGTAAATGTCCGACCACAGATCAACGCGGGGCCTCTTACCCCCAGGAGGAAACACACCATACGTCATATTGTGAGATAAGAGGCATCACTGCGAGCATTGATTAAATCGTTCCATCTAGTTACAGGTTCAACGCGACAGTTGCTGCAACGCTGCTAAGCCACTGTGTCACTGCAGTGGAGACACCCCCAAAGGCTGTACTGCACCAGCCACAGAAACTTGAGCCACGCCTCCTCCCCTTGCCGTTTCAGTCCTGCACCGGCTCAACCACCGCGAGCAATCTTTTGCAGCTGCGAGTACGCGCCGTTGAAAATCTGCGAGTCGCCACCGTACGCATACTTGTCGCTGTTCTGCCAGAAAGTCTGGTACGGCCAGCCGTTAGGGATCTCACCCACGCTGCTCGCGTACCGGGCGAGGCTCAGCGGGGACTTTTGGCCAAACGCAGCACTGTTGCCTGTGCACGTCTTCCACCAGTCTGTCGTCGTATAGATGATGGGGTACTGAGTCGTCTTGGCCTTGTAGTGCTCGATAAAGTCACTGATCCAGTTGACCATGGCGCCCTGTGAGAGGCCGTAGCAGGTGGCGCCGTACGGGTTGTACTCGATGTCCAGCATGCCCTAGACACGTCAGTCGCGTTATACACATCAACAAATCGAAGCTCACGCACCGGTAGGGTGATTCCGTCGCCGCTCCAGCCGCCGCCGTGCGCCAAAAAATAGTCAGCTTGCACAGCACCAGACGAGCGGTCGGGCAGCGCAAAGTGGTAGCCGCCGCGGATAAAGCCAGCCTTCGTGGCACCCGTGTACTGCGAGCTGAAGCTGGACGAGATGAAGCCCGTCCCCTCGGTAGCCTACATCGTCAGCATTATGCCGGTTTCTCATAGCGCTCGGCACGTACCTTGATCATGACAAAGCGAGCGCCGCTGCTGTAGGCCGCAGCCCAGTTGACGGTGGGCTGGTAGCCAGAGACGTCAAAGCCCTGCACTGTGGCAGAGGCGATGGAGGCAAGGCCGACAATGCCGGCGACAATGGTTGAGAAGGACTTCATCTTGATTACTGTCGTTGCAATGCAGACTTCTTCCTTTCCAAACGGGAACACCCTGTCGTATTTATAGCCGAACCTTCGGCACATTCATTCCACTGACACTGAGGCCATTCGCTTCGATTGCAACGTTGGAAGCCAACTCGTTGTGCTGATGCCGATACCCCTGCCCCGCGATCTAAATCCTGACCGACCGTGGGGAACTCCGTCAGCCACCAGACTCCGAGTGCCGCCGGCATCTGCTTCGTTGTCCATAGAACCGAAGAGGAAAACGTGCTGCCACTGGCTCGACTATAGGCCGCACGCGGTGGGACGGAAACTCGACATGGATCGCGGCTGAAGTTGGTTGGTGGGCCTAAGAACGAGGGGAGCGAGCAGTGCGGTGCAGCTTATCTTCGTGCCGCAGCTACCGTTTACTTGCAATTTTGTCTCGCAATGCCAGCAAAACTGGCCTGGAGCGTACACTTTGAGTCTTTGTGGGCGAGATTGTTCCGTTGATCCTCGCAGACCTCGGGTTGAGTTGCACAAAATCAACTGACGATGACCGGGAATATTCAAAATACAATCTTGCGCATAACACAACGACGAGCTCCGAGTACAACTCGTCCTTACGGCGTTTTTGCGCCAGCAGATCGCTTCGCTAGCGTCGATGCATGGATGTTCCCCGTCTCCGGTCATAATTCCTTGGTGAGACGATATATTTTTCCACTGGTCCAATAGCGCCTTGATTGTCTAACAAGAATACCTAGGGCCAGCTAACACAATTTTGCCAGTAACCCATTCTGCGTTTACCAACCGAACCTCATTACCACACAGGCATCTCCGTTCAGCTTTGCGAACTAATGCCGTAGGCGAGATTTCCGGCCCGCCTCTGTCCTCTTAGCTTGTGCTCGCCATCGTTACTAGAGCGTTTTCTTGTTTTCTTGAGATATGTGACCCTGTGGCGCCGCCTCGCTGTCATTTCTCTATTTATTCGAGGCGACCCCCCTCCCCCAGCAAGTCGACATTATGCAGCAGACATTACACAGCAGGCATTACGCAGCAGACATTACGGCGTTCGCATGTATGTTGCAAGTGCCGTACGTTGGGGATGCCGATCCCCCCGCTTTCGGCTCGCTACGATTCAATCCGGCCTTGCGGAGCTGGCCGATGGCTCAAAAGGGAAATGGACACCGCCAGCCAGTCGAGCACGTCGAGTTACAATTGGACGGGCGCAGAAACCAAGTAGTTATAGTTTTGAGATTTCCTGCTCGGTAGAAAGTCAAGCCGACATTATATATGACAGGAAATGGCGTGACTGTGGTCTTACTCTATCGTAGAGTGGCGACCACAGAATGTGCATTACGCATCATCCGGTCAGGAGTCGCCTGCGAACTTGTGCCTCGAATTCCAGAATTTGAAAAGGAGAATGAATATTCTGCCATCGGCAGAATTGGTGCCCTGACGAAAAGAGCCAATTTACTCGACCACGGGATCACCAATCTAAACCTGCAGCAAGTCGGCCCCAGCAGACGGTTCAAGTCACTGGACGAGCTCATAACTTGCCCACCGGCCTGTCTGGCGAGAAGCAACCAGCAAAAAAATTCATCTAATTTTATTGCCACAGATCTTGCTGTGTTTAGCTGTGTTACATGCGCTTACGCAGGTACCGCGCCGCAGGGCTGTCGCACGAGGGTTTGTCTCAATCACGCACAGTAGTTCGGCGCAGCCTTTGTTGCACAGCACTTCGAGAGTCAACCCAGCGAAAAAAACTTTTTTGAAGAAAGAATCACTGATCGACACGCCGCGATGCGTCAAGAGTTCTGTCGTTCTTGGTATGTGACTTATACAAATTGGTTATTGCGCAAGCTGCGCGGCCTCATCGTGACCGCTGCCTAAGAAGAAGCTTAATCATTCATGTAGATCAAACTCCCCAAATAGGAGAAGATAGGCATGTCTACGCGGTGTTGGTCACGACTGTTGCGGTTTCTCGGGCTCAATCGACTCGGCTAGGAAATAGTTAATAAGCGAAAGCCAAGAAAAGCCAAACCAAGTCAGCCAGCTACGGATGGCACAAGATCGGACCAATGGGTGGATCTTCCTATTTTGATCCCCTCAAAATGTTGTCGATCTCTGTGCAAGCATTACAAGCTTTCAAAAGCTGATAAGACGAGGGCGAGGGCGTATCTCCCACACACGGCTATCACAGCGAATTATACTTTGTCGCACAAGGGAACGGAAGCTTCCGATTGGCGGTCACACCCCTGTCACGCTGGAGATGGCATTCTTACAATAGGCAACGGAGGTTGCGACACGTTGCAGCGGCGCCGATCCGCCAACATCACGGCCATGCCCGCACGGCAACGCGGCACATAGTGCACTGCGCCACGAGGAGAGAACAGCTGAAAGCCAGTAATTACACAGGATGCGTAAGGATTTGGAAGCAGCATAGTGTCCTAATCGTGAAATTCAGCGGAGCCGCGGATCATCCCACAGCGGGCAATCAAGTAGATCCTTGATTGAAGCTTGCAATTAGGGCCATTAGGTCACACTACGATGGCGTCTGACGTCAATGCCTATCGTCAACGTACAAAAGTCGACGTGGACGCACTTTCCCGGGGTAGGGTGACGCAAGCTAGTAGCAGATCGCCCAGTACGAGGAAGCTCAAAGTTGCACCATTGCATATGACCGCGTTATCACAGAACTCTATCGTGAATTCGCGCACCACACACCCCTGAAGACTTATTATCTATCAGAGTTCAGGACGTGTATATAAAGCATCACCGGATCTGCTACTTTATGCTGCTCCGCATTCTGGCGTCATTACTATCTATGAGAATTCTGACCAACACGTAACTCAACACCGAGACAATACATCATGGACGCATTATTCCAAGCACAAGCCAAGTTCCAGGCCGCCCGCGGTCTCACCAAGGTCCGCGCCAAGCCCAACCAAAACTACAAGCGCCACGGCACAAAGTCATACGTCTACCTGCTGAACCGCTTCGGCTTCGAGCCAACAAAACCTGGCCCGTATCACCGCATCCAGACCCTGCAGCAGCGCGGCCTCGCACACTCACACATTGCCGTTGGTGGACGCGCGGCCATCAACTCGCGACTAGCCAAGACAATCGACGCCGACGGCAAGCAGACGGGCGAGGTTACGGCCGAAGACCAGCAGAACGACTCTGAGTACCTGTGCGAGGTGTCGATTGGCACGCCGCCACAAAAGGTGCTTCTCGACTTCGACACTGGCTCATCTGATGTATGGGTATGCTTCACCTTTTCTACCGCCAATTCGTTTCCGTGGCACGGTGCACTGACTGACCTGCATAGATCTTTTCCACCGAGCTAGCAAAGGCCACTCAAAAGGGCCACACCGTCTTTGACCCGTCCAAGTCGTCCACCTTTAAGAAGCTGGCCGGCCAGACGTGGCAGATTTCCTACGGCGACGGCAGCTCCGCCTCTGGCGACTGCGGCAGCGATAACGTTACCATTGGCGGCCTCACGATTAAGAACCAGACTGTCGAGCTGGCCTCGAAACTCGCCGACCAATTCGCCCAGGGCACCGGCGATGGACTCTTGGGTCTCGCCTTTCCCGCCATCAACACGGTCAAGAAGAACGGGCAGCCCGCGCCGGCGCAGACTCCCGTCGCCAACATGATGACGCAGGGCGACATACCCAAGGAGTCGCAGCTCTTCACCTCGGCATTCTACAGCGAGCGCGACGCAGACGGGCCCGAGTCCTTTTACACGTTTGGCTACATTGACAACGACCTCGTCCAGGCATCGGAAACGGAGATTGCGTGGACAGACATTGACTCGTCGCAGGGCTTCTGGATGTTTCCGTCGACGAGCGCCTCCGTCGCCGGCAAGCAGCTCACTCTCGACGGCAACACGGCCATTGCCGACACGGGCACCACGCTGGCGCTCGTGTCGGACGAGGTCTGCGACGCGCTCTACAAGGCCATCCCCGGCGCAAAGTACGACTCCCAGCAGCAGGGCTACGTGTTTCCGCTCACGACCAAGCCTGAAGATTTGCCCGAGTTTCAGGTGGCCGTCGGGGACAACCTGTTTGTCATTCAGCCCGAGGACCTGGCATTTGCGCCGGCCGACGACAGGAACTGGTACGGCGGCGTGCAGTCCCGCGGCAACAATCCCTTTGACATTTTGGGCGATGCGTTTCTCAAGTCTGTCTATGCAGTAAGTGTTGCGGGAATGATGCAGTTTAACTTTTTTTTTTTTTTTTTTTTTTTATTTTTTTTTTTTTTTTTTTTTTTTTTTGTTTTTTTTTTTTTTTT